>CALYCZ020000348.1:0-189473 GCA_944470555.2 Heterobilharzia americana | reverse complement strand
CTTGTGTAAATAGTATACAAATGTGGCTGGAAAGCCGAAAGTTTTGTCTGGCGATTCAAACTGTTCATGAGAATGAAAATCTAAACTGCACATCCACACAACTGTATACAGTTTGGAGCAATCTAGCAAACAAATTCTAACTCTTCAGATTAACAGAGGTTTCAATTTTGAGGTAGCATTCATCACGAAATGATATCAGTTGGAGAACCATGCAAGGTTCGCCTTGATGAATACTACCTGAAATTACTAGTTTTGTCAAATTCATTGATTTTTATCCTATTGATGGATTCTGTGTATCGACAAATTTGTTCCGACTCACTCGTTCAATTCAGTACATCAAAATAATTGTTGTCATGATTAATTTGCATACAGGAACGTAGTGAAGACATACCTCACATCGCAATCAGTGCTAAAGTATTTTCGGTTAGATTGTAATCCAATACAGGCATCGCGAAAATGATGACACTGAGTTTTCCTTTGTTTCGGATCTCCATGAAATCAACAATTGCTACTACCACATCAACAAATGTCCTACAAGGCTGAAATGTTTCGATAAATTCATAATTCATGTTAAAATATCAAAAACAAGAAATCCAATGAAGAGGACTCTTCATAGAATTTATTCTCGAGCTATACACCGTTGACATACATGTATATATAAAATGTATTCGAAGACTGCAATCTGTGGGAAAATTTCAGTTTGAAGAATGGGTGATAGAAATAACAATAATATTGATGGCTATAACTATAATTATATTGCTGTCTGATGGCGTAGATGTGGAATGATGATAAAAATGGGTTAAAGAGGATCTTTAGGTCATTCACATAATGCATGAATTGCCTCAGACTTTTATTTATTTCATGATGATAAGAGTGTTGTCAATTTTAGCGAGCCGCTAGAGCACACTTTGGATGTAAGACGTTAAATGGAGCTGATTTGGAAAACCAGAATCAAAATGGACAAGTTGGATCTCATTGGGAAGGGAGAATATTTCACGTAGGTTACCTGAACTTCAATAATGTGCTTTCTTTAGAAGAATACATTTCATGTTGCAATGTTGAATATAACTGTGGAGCTCTTCCGAGCAATGAAGTCAGTCATTGCAAGTGTTACTAGAATATTCCACATCAGAATCTCATGATGGTAGACAAAATGGTGATGCATAAAATTTTGTAGAATAACTTTTGAAGACGCATAGAACGGTCATCCAAGGGTCTTAACTGCATTATTCATCGAAGCGAGAACACCAGAGTACTTTGATTTCAGACATGAAAGGTAGTGAAATATCGTAAGTGTAAAATGGAGTGAGAGTGGGATGTCGGTTATGTACTGACCAATAATCCCACAAGCATTGTAAGTCAAGTAAATAGGGAAATGATCGATTTGGATTGGTCAGTCTGATTGTACCTATAAACTCCAATACAACCGGAATGATGGACGTAAATAACATAGGCAAGTTTTAAGGATAGCTTGACTGTTGCAATGCACGCAGTGACAAGCAATTGGGTGAGGCAACAATCATCCTGAAGACCAACTGAGATAGGTGAAAGGCTAAAAGCTGATTGCTGAGAATTTGTTTATCAATCCAGAGGCTTATAAATGGATTTGAAAGAATGCCACATATATTCCGTATATCAAGCATCAGACAGGCGTGATCTAGGTAGTAATTCAGCCACCACTGTGTATGCCATATGACCTGTGTCACACCCACAGAATGAGCTTGGACGGAGTAATACTCCTAAAACTAATACAAGTTGGCGGAGAAAGAGGTTGATCACCAAATCATTTTTCATCTGCTCGATGCCAACCATGAGCAATTCGTTTGGTTCAGTGTGGGTCCTATGTATAAGGAAAATTTCGCCACCCTGACGATCACAGAAGACGAAACAGTAAAACAATGAGAGCTAAGTTGGGAGGTTATACGATCACACTGATATCACTCAATGTCTACTCTAATACATTGTACTACATTGCACCTCAGGAATGAACTGTAAGATTTCGTAAGGTTAGAAATTTTCCTGTTCTTTATAATCCTATTGTTTGTAACGAAATTGGCTCAGAGAAAAACCTGACTGCTTCTGTGAAACAACATATGATCATGCAACAGATTGACACAGGGTTACGTTTCTGAAATCAAATAAAGCTAAGCAAAGAGATCGACACTAGAATCACTGTTCACTGAGTTGACATACAATACGTGCAATCGTGATGATGAAACATCGACTACGGATGCAGGAAGAATTCTGTTACAATTTAAACCAGACAGTGGCAAGTGTCTCAAGTAAGGAGCAGAGTTGAAGAAGTGATTCCAGTACCTTGATTTGATTGTGAAAAATAAACTGTGATCAAAAAGTCATTCACTTACTAATACTTCACCACATTTTGCCATGTTAAGCAAGCACAGAAAATATGCAATGTTATTTGATGATAACCAAATTGATCACTCGTTATCATACTGCATTATCGTTTTGGCATAACATTTCAAAGAGGTATGGCGAACTGGATCATCGGAGTAATCAATATATTTTGCTGACAAGAAAAAGAATTCACATAGAACGGAATCTGGATGTTAACTTTTATAACACAGTATTTCACTTCCATTTAGCAATTTATGACATTCAGAGTGTTTAATTCAAGCTGGTTGTGAGGAAGTCAATTGATTATTTGCAAAATTAGATGGGGTTACTTTGTTGGGAATCCACAACAATCTGCTATTTCCAACTGGGAGCTGGCTCGAATATCGCAAATCCACAGTCGCTGGTAAAACAAAGACCTCAGTGAAGCGATTAGTTTTATGCTTAATCACTTCCAAAACTGGAGATTTTCATTTCAGTGCAAGTGGTGTGTAGAATCAGTTTCAAACTCTTGTTGAGTCACGTTTAGTTCGACTGGTGGTGTGATACTAAATCAGTACCATAACTGAAACACCTACCACATTGATAGATCACTGTATGATTTATTTATTGGTCTCAGGACTATGAATACTGATTGCTTGAGTAATGTGAAGAATGCCTGAGAATCAATGGATTTGCAGGATACAGGTCTAATTCATTGTTGTGATGTATAAGAAGTATGTATATATACATTGTTCGCCTGAACAATGCCAATTTGACTTTCCTGCTTTGGATTTCAGGGTGAAATATTGGCTGGAAGAATACAAATAAACTATGCAGTATCTAACGTCACTCTTGCCTTCTTTAAAGATTCAGGGTAAGATTACTTCATTATCACTATTACATTCCTAAATCTAAATCCAACATTGTAAATATCCAAAGCATTGTTGGCACAAATCTCCTGGATCAAATTAAACATGAAATCCATATTAATCATTATGAACATAAATTTCAGTAGAATCCCAGCATGTTTGCAAGATTAAAGTAGAAATTGACGGGCATTTAGTTGTGTCCACCACAGCTTCTTCAGCAGAATATTTCACAGCTGAAAGTGACCATTATTAAAGAGCATATCAACACTGGGTGGATGACATCCATCATTGTTTTCACTTCAGTGAGTGAGGAATAAAAGGTTTGATTTCTGTTCATAGGGAAACAAAACGCTGTGCATAATCAACTATTGACTATTGTGAAATAGTTTGTAGTCTTTAAGAATATTGACTCAAGATTGAGGAGACTTAGTTTATTAAAGCCACTGAGGGTATTTGCATCTTGTCTTTAAGGAAGTCTAATCACAGAGCTAGTTTTCATAACTTGTCATATGAAGGTTAAGGAATTTAGGAGTGGTCAGATGGGTATGCAAAAGTACGGGAAATAACGATAAAATTAGTGAATAGGGAATGACACTGCAGTAATTGTGACATCAGTTTTATGAACAGTCTCAGCTACCCTTTCTGCAATTGAAGAGACCTGTCACAGATGTTGTCAGTGACAAGTAGTTCAAATTGTTTTCGAAGCTAGTACAAAGCATTTCGTGCCCGTTCTCATCGTGATGTCATCGATAAGAAACTGTCCGATGACCTTCTGATTTAAGCGAGTAATTCAAATATGGTAATCATTTTAGGATGGCATTTCAGTTCTCAGATGCTGCCGAGATGTGAATATTTGTCACCTAATAATGATAAATATTAAACATTTGGAGGTAAGTTGAAATTTCATCTTGAGTTAGTGTTCACCACAAAATGACATGAGATGCGGGACCATCAGAGACGTGAGAACACTGAACAGCTGTTCCGTCCCAGTATCCGACTCCTCAGCCGTACGCACACACGACCCGGATAGGGATTGGACTCAGGAATTTCAGGTTTCATGGTGGATGTATTAAACATTCAGCCGCTTGTTAGGAATCCAGTGGTTCACGGCTTTCTCTTTTTTCAATTCGTGATGTAGTGAGACCGTCATCCAAGGCCTTCAGTTAGCATTCGCTTCAATTCCAACTGGTTGACCCCGAGGGTTAATGCCAGTCATTAGAACTTCGACATATCCATCTAGGAGCATGCCAGTAATGAGTACTGTACAACAATGAATTTAGTGCTTATTGTTCAGTGCTTCTAGGTTTTCAAAGGTTCTCCAACTGCCGTCAGTCTGTGATGAATGCTACCTTAAAGATAAATCCTGTATTGATCTTTCAGTGATGTCGGTGACCTTTTCAAAAGATGACACTTGACGCTCCTGTGTCCGAAGTGGTCGGTCCCGGAATTCAAATACTAATAGGAATGTCACTCACTGTTAGGCAGGTGCGTCCAACTGACGGGTTTTGAATGGGAAGAGACGCTTGTTGTCGATTCCACTGTTAACCACTAGCCATTGTTACTATCAGAATGAAGTTGTGAGCAAGTTCGTGGGATCCTCGCGTCAGTCCGTATACCAAATGTGGCCAGTCAACTCGGCTCGATCAATGAACGAGAAATTATAAGCAGTGATATAATTCTGCTCATTAAGTTTCTAGCTTCAACATGAGACTTGTAGACTGAATGTTTAAACTAACATTGCTGGATATTGGCTTGTATGAAGCAATCGAGTAAATACGATTACTTCTGACAATAAACAACAAGACGTTTCAATGACCTGAGAAGGTCTACTCTTCAGTCGTATATCTCTCGTTTGAGATTGCATTGTGATAATTACTTGACTCAAAAAGATATTTGGTGCGATAATGACATTCTACACAAGAGCATCCATTAAAATTTCGCTAAATGATACAATGAGTGCAACTCACCCGAAGTACAAACAACGACCACTCTTGAGTTTAGGTACTCAACCTAGTTACCTCTAATCGTTCAGCGCATGCTGCTTTGAACTTGCCACTTTTCTACTCCAAATGATACAAACGAAACCCACTGACTCTGAAAATATCCCTCCATTGGCAAATTTATACAAATGTATAGAGGTGATTATGAGTGTGAAGGTACATGTGAAAGCTGAGAACTGCATATGATTCATAGAAAGGTCTCCGTTGAACTCCTTTCTGACATACTTTACAATAAACAACAGTAAATCCAAAACATGCCACACGATGGCAAACTGGCAAGAATATAAGGCTCAAAGAAGAACTTAATTCAATTTCATCACTACCACAAAGTAATGATCAAACCGATTGTTTTGTCAAGCTCAGTAGAAGTGGCCAGGAAAACGAAAGCCTATTGTTTTATTAATCCGTAATGGACCGTATCATAATAAAATATGATTTGATGTCCCTTTGTGTTGTCTTTAAAGATGGAAACACTTTTTAGGCAGTTCAACTCATGATTAAAAAATACTACAGTGATTGTTGAAAATATTGTCTTCGTATTGAAACTGAATTTATTACTTTTAATGTATGCTTCGTTAGTTGGTATAAAGTTAACTATCGCAAGGCCATGGAGTGGCCATATGGCAAAAATCTGGGATGCAACTTTGCAACGAAAAGTTGTTATGAATTCGCTGAAATTCAAAGAGGAAAGTGAGTGATTTAATGTTTTGATTAGTTTGTTAACCGTGTTTTGGGAACAGGTGAACGAATAAACTCTTTCCTGCGAAAAATGAGTAGATATAATAAAGCGGAATTTCGAAAGAAGTTCGTTTGTTTATGCTTTTAAATTCACAAATATACATAGATTTGATGAATTGACTGAATTCACATTCATTGTAGGAAATGTTTTATCGAAACTTAAAGATAAAGAAATTGATTCTTGGTTAGAGTATTGGTTGGATCTACAAAATTATCTATCCCCTTGAAGTCTCATATATTTTACCATATCTTGAAATACATGGCAAAGAAAGTGACTTATGTTTGCAAAACCCTGATAAGCAAATGTATGTGGTTAGCACTTCTGGAAACGAAAGGTGTTCACATATGAAATTTAATCTTTAGTATAAAAATCAATGACATCATTCTCAATCTATTGCTTACAAGTAAGAGTTATCATGAAGTCGAAAAGTGCACTTTCATCTTATCTAGCCAGTATTGGAAAGTGGATACAATTCGCATGTTTCCTCTGAAAATGACGCCCTGTGAAGTCCTAATATTTGGGCTGTCTCTCAACTGGTGATTATAACTGTATCATTTTTCAAGAAAGGAAGTTGCATTTCTCGACTAAATTTCTTATTTCAAATTGTGACGCTTTAATTGCTTGCAGAATTGTGGATTAGGAATTATACAGATGTTTTCATTACAATAGTTTAACTGTACAAAGACAATAAAATGATTCTCGAATCGAAGCACTATATTTTATCAAATGTTAGTGAAACTAAATTGTATTTGTTTTACTCCTCAAGGAACCAAACAATCGCTCCATTCTGTGATAATTCTAAAATAACATGCATGGGTCCATACGCTTATGGGGTCTGCCTGATTTATATATACGATCAGCCTCTTCCAGAAGAGGATCGCTTCTTTGCAACCGATCCATACGGTGCTGGTCGAGAAGGTAAATATTTTGGAGGTGAAGATCCGTTCCAAGACTACTGTCCAACACAAGTAGTAAGTTTGCCACTGTATTTTCACCTGTTTGTTGTATTCATTTTTAAACGGATGAAACATTACTTGGACTGAAGTAATTTCAGTATTCCAAACAATCCTCAACGCAAGAATCTAAATAATATCGTCCACTGGATTTGGTAACCCATTTTTCGCCTGCATGTTGTAATAAATCACCACTTGAGTAGTGTGTGTCATCGATCCTGAACTCATGTCATACCGAGAACAATACCACCCACTGGGAAGCAGATACATCCAGTTTAACAAAGATACATTCTGGATTCCACTGCTAGCCGCTGTGAATCAGTGATGTCAAATTACGTTAATGTACGATATTTGAGCTTTGAGGTGCCGTCGCATTTTCGAAATGAAGTCGTCATAATGAAAGCGTTAAAAATTCCTTTTAGTATTACTGTCTAATATCCTATGATTTCGCTTCAGTTGACAAAATCCTAAGAGAATGGTAAACAGTTTCAGAGACATGAAGCTGGGATGATGTTGCAAAGTTCGAATTCTAAATTTCAGTTTCATTCGCATGAAAGTAAAATGCCACTTCCGAAATAGGTGACAGAAACAACATCTAAACAGGAGAATGTGGTCGAATTTTTAATAACTTGTTTTGTATTTCTGCTAACTGCATTCTTAGACTAGATTTATGGTTTACATACAGTTGATGTTAAGAGATATTGATGAGAGTGAGCTCAAATCGTCAGAAGCAAAACCTCACCACGAGAAGCACAAGCTGAGCAAAATCGAATGTATCACACAGAAAGTGAGCTATCATGCACTTCCAATTTATCAAGATGAAATGTTCAAGCTCCAGATTACATTTCAGGTTGGTATTCATCATGGACTGAAATGAGTTGGAGAAACATTGGAAACCTGAGACCACTGGGTAGATATTTCGTCGTGATATGGGACTCCAGGGCAGCACACACCCGTGACCCCGTCCCACAAGCGATCAAACCCAGTGCTTTTGGGATCCGTGGCCAGCACGTTGCTACCGAGCCACTGGTTCAGAACCCAATAGTCCATATTCCTACTTCTATCATTTTTCTCACTCTAAAATAGGAGGTGGGAAACTTTTTCATGATTTCTCAGCGTTTTAGGCACTGGTGTATACTACTTGTAAGTCAAGAGAAGAAAATATCAGCATATTTCACCTAGTGTAATAATTTGTTGAATTATTTCTGACTGACTGAATGACTGAGCTTTCGGCATCACTACAAAGGTGTTGATAGTTATATTACTTGACTCGCGTTAATACAATGCACACAGCAAACCGACTTTGAAAGGTATTTCCATTCAACAAACATCTGATGATATTCTCTGCAGTGATTTGACATTTTAGGCTGATGAAGATACTAGTTTAAGCACAGAATACACTTTTGCGTTTAATTTTATTCAAACATGAACAAATACGTAAACGATTTCTTTCTCTAGTTCGTAACCAGTTTGGGACCTGAATACCCTGTGAATTCTTTCTGTACTCATACGGAGAACATTGAGAAATCGAGTAAGTAATGCATTGTCTTATTGTATTACGCCCTCATTTCACTGAATGGAAATCAAGATGAGAGGTTGTTCATAACAATGTTGCAATATTTAGATGAATTTGAGCTGTCGGGGGTGAATTATAAGCAATAATATATTTTTTACGAAAAGATTGATGTTAAAAGTGTGCAAACTGAATGAAAACAATTAAAGAAACTGTTGACAATTTCTGAAATATTACTCCTTTACTCCACGTATCTTTCAGTGATATTTTTTTTTTTTTTTGTTTGTAATTATTAATTAATTGTCTTTTTAAGTCGGGAATGACATGTTGATATGGAACTAACAGAGACGTTTAGTGAAGTGGTGTATGATAAATGTATCCGTTTCCCTGTTTCGTAGAGCGAAATGAAGTGCTCTACTCCATGTCTTGCTGATCAAGCCCTCTGAAATGAATCAGTCAAAAAGTTCGTGACCATGTAGATGGAAACTCATCTAACTTATCCATTTGCAAGTACTTCAATACCACATTTGGAATCAGTTATATAATTCTTCAAGGTTACTAATAGTCCTAATAGCTTCTCAAACCAAACCACGCTCTAAAATTTTGATTGGTGCAGATAGTGACAGCAAGGTAGCATGTGTCAGGTGAACAAATCTTCGAAAGGAAGATAATGAATATATGAAGCAGTCAAGGAAGACCTGAGACCGTTTTGAGATAAGAATGACATAAATGTACAAGGATGTCAAAATAATAAGTGAAATACAATATTAACAGAGAGTAACAAAGCTGTGAACAAATGTTAGGTAGGAAACTGAAATGAGCTACTTGTACTAGTAAGTAGTATAAATCTGGAGACATAAAAACCAAAGACGAAGTAGATGAAGAATTAACATGACATTTTTAAAAATAGGTAAATAATTAAGGAATGCTTATTAACGTTAGTCCTGACTACTGTGAATGTTCACAAGGTTGAACTTTTTGCTACTTAGCTAACAGTGCTTCCAGCTTTCATAATCTACCACGCATGCTTTATCACGAAATTTGTTGGTAGAAACAGCATTAAATACCTAGAGATTTTAGGTATGTTCATTTACTACACGAATGTCAACGCCTTGTTTCCTAGAACCCAAATTTTGTCTTGATGGTTAATAACGACATCACCTACACATTCCTGTATCATTTGAGCATATCTCAATCCTTTCTTGCATTATTAGTGATGATATCAAACAGCCTAGCGATGAAACATGCACCACAAAATATAGAGGGTCAGGTACACTATACCGTGATCACCTAAATCTAGAGCTACAAAATTTGAAAATCACTATAAATTTATCTTGTTACTGAAAACCTATGATCTTGAGTTTATAAGAAGTCTGATACTAACGGACAGTGGAATGTGGTATTCTGTTATTATACTTGTGTTCCGTTGTGAACTCACTATTTCCACATGCACTATTCAAATGAATCGGTTACTTACTGTGAAAAGTGTATTTAGAGGATGCATTACCAGTTTATGTGGAACACGTTCCCACTTTTTTGATTGGGTCTTCAGGTGCATCAGTTCAATAAAAGCAAGGATTGTTGGAATACAGATTCATGAGTAGGGAGTAAGCTTGTTGCTGACCAATAGCGTTCGAGGCCTGCAAAATAGGTATCCTAGTGCCTAATCTATAACATTTGATTCGCTGTATGCATTTCAACAATTGCTTGGATTTAAGTTGATTCGAGGCAATCAATCGGAAACCCTGAACCTAGTTATTGAGCCTGATAGCAATTGTTTGCATGGCGCGTCAGTGAATTTCGAGGTATTGCTTCTGTTTTTACATTCATACTCACGTCACTCATTGTGGCCACGTTGCCACTGAGCTATAAGGAGAACGGTTGATCGCATGCACAACTAGATTAGGTACACTGGTTTGGCACTGGAGTGAAAATTATTTCATGTCGTCTAGTGCTGGGTGGTGCCTGAATTTTATCAATTGTTCTGCGATGTGACCAACGATCTAGGAGAATCAGCATCGCAGTCCATTTCATAGATTTTATTCATATCCATCAAACTGTTGTCCATTGTGGAGAGAATCAATCTATTAGGAACATATTTCTAATGAATGTTTACACACAATGATGTTATTCAGTTTTTGGTAATATTTCGAACAACATTACTGCCCGTGATCACACCAATTGTTAGAATTATTTGTTCACACATTGAGGGATAGGAATTTCATTGGTTGTGGTGGGCAAAGGAATCCAGGAAGCGGGTTTCATCCTATTTGTGACTCGTCAGCTGGATGTACCTACACTTCACTGAGTAACGTTGTGTCTACTGAGGTCGAACAATTCTGTAGGATAAAAATAACGGAGGATTACAAGTATATCAATAAATAGTAATAACTAACACCTATTGTACAAGAATTTGCTGTTGTTCCCCCTTGGCATATTGGACAACGTCTTGGTGCTTCAAGCAATAGGCACGCAGTTCGATTCTCAGTGGGAACAACATCACTCACTGGGTGCAGGTACATCCAGCTGACGAGTCACAAATAGGATGAAACCCGCTTCCTGGATTCCTTTGCCACCACAACCAATGAAATTCCTATCCCTCAATGTGTGAACAAATAATTCTAACAATTGGTGTGATCACGGGCAGTAATGTTGTTCGAAATATTACCAAACACTGAATAACATCATTGAGTGTAAACATTCATTTGAAATATATTTCTAATAAATTGAAAATTTTAATTGGTTGATCGTTAACTGCAAAATTACGTGATGCGAGTTCCAATTTCAGGTTAGAAATATGTCTCATCGAAGATGCAGACATGCCTTACTGATGCAGGCCTAGGTCAAATAGAGCTTACTACCAATCACCTTTAACTAACTTATATGCGTCAAAGTGCATCACGATGGTCAGCCTGTTAGCTTGGTGGCCACACTGAAAATCGGTCGATGAAATTCCGTCAGTATTCAGGAGAGGACAACATGAAATTGCCTGTCCCCCAATGACTAGCCAATTCATGCTCACTTTAAATTATGCTTCTTTTATTGGGATTGATTACTGAATTACTCTTACAGGATATAGTCCAGACATTCTTCTTCGCTGTGTGTTCATTCACAAAAAACGCGATCGTTGTGTTCTGTGTGGATCACTTACTCACTGTTGATTGTCAGAAGCCAAAACACTCAGAAATGAGCCAATTAACATGAAATACTTCGTCTCTCTAATTACTTGGGGTTTCAAAAGGTGTTTTGATTGATGGCCTCCCGGCAAAATATCTCATTCTGAGTAAATACGTGAGATCTGTTGTGTTCAGAAAGAAGTACTACTAAATGGTTGGTTAGTTAATCTGAGTTTTGTTAGTGTTTGAAAACTATACAATACTAATCTGAAGCTTATTTTAATAACAGAGAAAGGAACTAACTACTTTTTTCAAACGTACGGTACCAAAGCAATCTGCATAGAAAATCGACCAGACTGGGTGTATGAAGACTCGTCTCAATACTCGTTGCGCGACGATTTGTTGGGTACATGTCATCGAGTGAGTTTTGCTATTTCTGTTTCATCTTAATCCTCATTACTAAACATCCTTTATTCACAAACTGCAAAATGTGACAGGATTATTTGGTTCCGTAAACAGTAGATTTAGTTCTGCTTAGTATAGGACAGAGTGTGAATAAGGACAGTTTCGTAATCACAACTGAAATGTAAACATGTTCAAATTGGTGAACATATTCCTATTTCAGGTTGGGTGTGAGAGCTGTCTAAGTGGAGAAAGCGGGGAATAAACGCTAATCTATAATGTTCATGTATATTTTGCAACAAATACTTTCTGCTTTTTAAAATTAACCTTGCACGCTTAGAACATTTTACAGCAAAAGCGTCGAAACATGTCCCAGCATCGAAGTCGGAAATGATAAAAGTCAATGGATTTACGTTGATCTGTTGATTTGTAGTTTTAAATTTTACTTTTGAAACCTAACAGGAGAATCCATGTTTTAACTATTAGAGATTGTAATTATTCTCCTCTTTCAAACTTATAGTGTGAGCCAGTTACTCAGTGGTTTTGTTCACTTTCTGTGTGCTTTTGTCACTCTTTTCAGTATGAATGTACCAGAGACAAAAGACTGGTAGTCTTTTTTAAAGAATCACGCGTAACATGTCCAAAGAATGGTGGAGAACACAGATTCAATGTAACTGACGGAACAGCTCGTCTAAGTGGAACTATAATATGCCCTAAATCGACAAAATTTTGTAAGGTATGTTTCAAAAATCTTTGCACTTATAATGAAGTGTCAAACGATATAGTTTTCTCTTGAGATGTCTTCGGTTTATATTGAGATAGTCTCAACTAAATGAGGATATGATCAATACCCAAAACGTTACATTGATCTAGGTGACTGGCAGAGTAATACAGGACACGTGTTCCATTCTATTTGTGACTCGTCATGTAAATGTATCTGTACTCCAGTGAGTGATGATGTTCCCACTGAGGCTCGAACCCAGTACTCCTCGCCTCAAACTCCAGAGAATTATTCACTAGGCGATCGCGGCACTATAGCCACCGTTTGTGCAGCAGGTACACCTGATACAGTTAATCACAATTAATCAGTACCCACGGTTTTCCAAACCATCCTATCCATTGTCAGTCAGGATGCCTTGAAATCATAAGTATAGCTGCATAATGTTTTCCTAATGGCTTATGTCAGCATACGTCTCAAATTTATGATTTCAAATAGCATTACTCTTTCTATCGATTTGTGTTCAGTGACACTTATTGATAACTAGCCTCATAGTTATTTCAACAATGTATTATGTACTTGATACAGTCCACTAGTTGCAATACTTTAGACCTTTACTTAACCTGAGCACACGAATTGTTTCAATGAAATATTCATGGACACAAAGTTGATTTGACCACACTTGTGAGTAAAACTCCTATCTTTCTAACGAAAGGTTACTCAACTAACCAGCTACCTGATGTTCAAAATGCATTTGTCTGAGAAGTGTTCTATTGTACATATTGAGAATATGAATATGCATTATTTTCACTTTTTCTGATGATTGTTTACTAATTACGTTTCAGTGATTGAGCTGTTCTACGCTCGTGAATGAAGGTATTACTGACAACCTGAAGATAACCATAAGATGAATAACAGTTCAATTTTATAACTGACATATATATTATAAATTCACTGATTATCTCATTTTACTGGAATTAATGTTAGCACATAAATGAACAAAGCAGTAAAACACTGTCTACTTTTGATAACTTCTTTCAGCTGCTTGGTTGATGCAAGATGTGAATTGTTTGTGGAAGACTTTGACATTGATGCTTCAACGGCTTCCATATTATTGACAGAAGCAACTCTGACTGAATTTTAGAGCAGCCGTTTTGCTCAGCGAAGCGAACCATAATCAGATATTTCCTCT
The DNA here is from genome assembly GCA_944470555.2 of Heterobilharzia americana. Taxonomy (NCBI): domain Eukaryota; kingdom Metazoa; phylum Platyhelminthes; class Trematoda; order Strigeidida; family Schistosomatidae; genus Heterobilharzia; species Heterobilharzia americana. The sequence continues at coordinate 175,634 of CALYCZ020000348.1, read as the reverse complement.
TCACTTGACATTATTTATCGAGTTCATTTGCGAAAGAATTTCATCGAAATATCTAAACGTTTGCGTGTGTTTGAACTGAAGCAGTTTATACGTGATACATAAATCGACATTCCTGTTATATATACAGGCTGCAGTAAAGGATGCGAATCTTTCATGTAGTCACTGTCAACTGAAAACTTTGCTAGAGTTTATAAAGTAGACTAGGATTAAATGCTATTTGGACAAGTATCTTAAATTGAGGGATTCATCTGTCCTCTGACAGAAGACTTCTGAAAATCATCCGAAAGCCGTTTCTCTACTCACACATAATACGTACTTGGTAATCATCGAGATTTCAGTCTGGTACCGGTAGCGTCTGAGACATTAGCTGTCACCACGCTTACAGGCTGTTCAAAACACGATTACGGCTGATCCTTGAGAACGAGGCTAGATCACTTTCGCATTGTGAATACACTGATCATATTTTCGAATACAGTCAGAAATATTACAGGTCGATGATCATAGTATTCTCCGTTAATATGGCCGCCTTCAATCAGTTTCAACGGGATTATTTCTGGAATTGTTTGCTATAGAGGAGTTTCCGTATGCACTTTGTGAACATCTCGAGGACGCTGTGTTTTATAATACCTGAAATACAATGGGGGCATACATCCACTTCTACTCATTGTTACAAACTGACAGTCCAGTTGGGTACAGAAGTCGTTGTTGCCATTCATGATGTTCCTGATATGACTGTGAGGTAGGTGCTTGATCGTAGGGTAAATCTCCTGCCTGCTGAAAAGCTTTTCGACCTTACGAATGCGAACGATAGAGTTTCACTGTGCAATAACAGACAGGTCACTCAAACCGCATGCAGTCAGTCGGGAATCACTGCTTTCACCGAAGGATTGTTCCTTGCATCATTGAAGTGAAAAGTGTTTTTTTAACAAGATTTGTCACACACTCCACATACAGCCGCTGGTTGGTCAGTCGACAGATGTTACTGAAACGCATGATGACATTGGAAGACGTATAAGTGATGGTGGAGGTATAACTGGTGCAGTTTGCAGCCACATTCCACAGATCAGCGTAGAATATACTAGTGTAAATCACCTTTGGTACCATTATGACGTTAAACGTGAAGTAAACGAATGGATATACAGTGCGTGGAAACCTTGGTCGATCAGAGCTGAGGATGTTCCACGACTCTGCCTGTGCAAGCAAAATAGTCTCCGTCAGTCTACTCACATCTGAGAAGCAAGTGTGTGTGAGCAAGAGGAAGATCGTCATCTTTGACATGGGATTACCTAGAAACATCGGTTTTCAAGGATGGATATGTGGGATTAGTGTCATCCTAGTGATTTCTGCATCGCTTGGTGTTCACTTTCACTGGAACTGGTAGGAAGAAACGAAGAGTTGGCCTGCATTTATCGCATTGACTGGTACATTTATGTCTCTAAGTTGACTTTTTCGGTGCGGCTGTTGATAGTACTCTAAATGATAGCTACCACTTTGATGTGGTCGACGCGTTAACACATCACAATTATCCGACGAGCGACATCGTCTGGATCGCTTGTTTTCTCTAGGTTCTACCATCCTATGAATGTTTGCTGAAGAGTGTTGGGATGAAAACCAGTTACCGCTTCAGTGTAAATTGATACGACTTGATGGGATCGAAGGGTGAATTCATACTGCTATCCGGTGGGAGTTCAACAGCAGTAAGACGTTCCACACAGATGATCAGAAACATTCCTTATGGCAAGGCCACTCCAAGCTGAAGTGTGCTCTTCCGATGCCATTTGTTTGTATTGGATGCTTCTATCTGCCATTAGAACAATCACATAGCATACCAACAATCCTAAAACGGCTGTGTGTGAACAGCCTCAAGGAGATATCCTATGGGCTCTGTGGTTGCACAAATATTTTCATTTTTCAGGCACCCTGCAGAAACATCAACGGTGAAAGCAAATGGAAAGTGCCACTCACCCATATGGTTCCAGTTAGAAACAAAATACAGTCAGACATAACACAGCATCTCTACCTTTCTCCTCTCAGTCGACTTCACCTCTTGATACCCGTACAACGTCAAAAACCACTTTGTGACCACTACAAACAATCAAAGTCAGTGAAACACCACTCATGGTCTCCTAAGACCTCACTGCCAGTTTCACCCTAGATTCAACAACGTCCAACCCTAAGCCTACCAATATCCTGCAATCTCAGATCATGGATGTATATTCTCTTTCTGAGTCTCACACAAATAAAGTGAGTGACTTCATTAACTTGACGAAGCCAATGCAGTGGATCTCCAAAACCTACTCTGCGTGTGTCCGTAGATTCAGTGAATAGCCTCCGTGAAATTACTGGTGTAGGTACAGCATTAGGTTGTCGAGCAGGAAGTGCGCTTCTTGACTGGTTGCCAGTCAGTAAACTTCTGTGAGCTGTTCGAATGAATGGATCTGTTAGGAAGTAGGGAGAATCGTCAGACGAGCAGATATCTATTCATAATCTCCACCTATGCATCCATCGAAATCTGTCATTCATGCTGTGTAAACCAAGATATTTGGATAGAGTCATGATGGCAAGTGACATCAACTCTGAATTCAAAAATCTGAGTTGACGCAACCTGAAAGACTTCTTGGAGGTATCTATGGAATCCCTTGCCCAAGCACTGACAATGGTGATCGTGTGTTGCCATTTTGTTCCGACAATCACCTGTTTCCTGCCGGTATTAACCTCTAACCGAAGATGAGACATTGTCTCATACGGCGTCTGCTGACACCAAACCAGCGATGAGTGCAGGTAGATTATGTTGATATAAGTCATCTTTGTAGGGGATTAGTGGAGGATTGCTTTTGTTTCTGGAGTATCTGTATGGACTTCAACCACACGCTTGTATATGCATCACCACAGTAATGACTAATTTAAAAAAACAAATCGATTTCCCCACAAACCCTAGATCTCACTCCATTTTGAAAATGTAACCGCCCATAGCATAGCTTTTTTTCACCTTAAACAAGTGCATTTATTGATTCTGTAACCTAAAGAGAATTCATTGAAGAGAATATTCTTCATTCAGATTTATAGCTGATTTCTCATCTGAAGACATAAGAAAATTAGCAGCCAATGTGATCGCCATTTGAGCACAACTTTGGAATGTGAATACCATTGGCAAGGAGGAATTTCATTCATTGAATGGTGTGGAGCGACTCGTTCCACCTGCCTCTAGTTAGGAGAAGGATCTCAAGTAGTTGGAAAGTAAATTGACTAAGAGTCTTCTAAATGAACAAGAAAAGTAATGGGTGTCAAAATTGAGAGCGATGGAAAAGACATTGGAATTAAGTAATACCCTGCAACTAATAAGGCTTATCAAGGATATTAGCAGGAGGAAAACGATAGTTAGAGGAACCATCATTGGAGAAGGATGGAAGCTCGATAATTTATGAAGACTGTTGCCAACAGCGTTTAGAGGCACACTCTGAAGAACATTCCAACCGGTCCACAGCAACGTTTGCACTACCAAGCATCCAGCCTGAAGCCAAATAGGAAGTGGATGCCTGCCCTCGAAATCTCCTCAAAGTGGAGAGGGTTGTATTGATCATGAAACGATGCGAAGCAACAGAACCCGAGATTTTTGACGGGAACCTTTAATTGTGTGTGGTTGGAAAACAACTGAGTAGGTAACAGAAGTGTAAGTTAGTGTATTGGAATCACAGGTATTCCTATGAAACTGGTCTAATTTCCTTATCACTCCTGTCTATAAGAAGGTGGAGAAGTCTTTCTGTGCCAGTTGTATGGTGATCAGCATACCTAAAATTGTGTACAGCACCCTGAGATCCATAATGATACAACGCCTAAGTGGAACTTCAGAACATCAAACTTGGAAGAAGCTGGCAGTTTTCGGACCCGGACAGGTTCCAGAGTGCAAGCATACTTATCAGCGGCCGACACTTACCATACATATGACCTGATCACGGTATTCGGTTCTGTCCACCGTGAGGTGTTGTGGCAGTATCTGGCAGAGAAATAGGGTACCCACCAAGTACACAAAACTAATCGAAGCTCTCCACTCAAACTCACGCGATCTTCTAAGGCCTCAATGAAGAGTTTACACCTAGATTGGAGACAAACAGTGGTGTCTGTCATGGATGCCGAGTAACACTGTTCCTATTCAGCTTCGTTACTGAATCACTAATAGACATAATATATAATGTCTTCGACTTCATAGGGATCGATATACTCCCTGGGGGTATCCGACTGACGTCGAGAACGCAGACGATATTCTCCTTCTAGGTGAAGATGCCGACAAAATACAGGGTCTTATGACTATCCTGAGCAGAAATCTGAACACATTTTCCATGCGTTTTGTAGCTATCGGATTTAAGATGATGCTTTAGAACTCCGTTGCACCTACTCTCAGGTTAAGTATAGTGAGTGAGTCGATGGGATCCATCAAACGGCTTACGTCAACCTGGACAGGTTGATTGCTGGCGAAATCTCAACTTGGATGCAGAAGACATGTTTGGAACTTGCCGGAGTGCATCATCTGTGGTGTCGGAAAGGTGTTCGGCTATCTGTTACAGGAGGAGTTTGTCACGCTGCAGTTCGTTCTGTCGTGTTTTGCGACTGTGAAATGTGGCCCTTAAAAGTAGAAGATACGAAGCCGGTTCAGGTTCTCGACTGTGAGTATCTTCGTAGCATTTCTCACACATGAATCACCGTGTGAACGATGTCAAGTTTAGTTAAAGGGTCCTACACAAGACAGACAGGTCGATGAATGATGTTGTGAAGCTTAGTCGATTGAGATGGCTTTGAGATGGACTGCGCAAACTGAGCCACCATCTACCTCAACTAATCAGGCTAGGTGAAGTTGGATTAGTTTGGAAGAGGGTTCAGAGTTGTCAGGCCATTGCAAGGCACAAGTCGATGAAGTCCTGACTGTTGGTATGAGTCGCGTGGGAAGATGTTGACTACCTGGTTGGGGTCCTCGAAACGGAAGGAATCAGTCATTGAAGACTCTTGGTGTAACGACTGCAAATCAGAGACGGTGGGGCAGATATTATTCACTCTAAGACATCTTCCAAAGCTAGAATATCCACAGCATCCCTCATCTTCAAACTTCTTCTTCTCCCATGTACTCTGTCTACTTTGATATCACTCCTTTTCCATCCATTCGCTCTTTTAATACTACTGTGAAATGTATTAACTTCAACTGATACACTTCTCTACATGGCCCCACGTTTAATTCTGTCCATCCTTTTATCTTGTTCAAATAACCCATGGCGCAGAAATAGAATTTTTCAACTGAGAATAACTAGCATGTGGAAGGGGTTGTCGGTATTCATATTATTAGGAACGACCACAATCGAGTAAAAAGAAAGATCGTTTTCGACAATACTATTGCGCCTACAATACAATGCTAGATAGGAGAATAAACGTCTGCGACAAAATGGGATGAGAAAGTGTACTGTGTCAAGGTGTGAATTGTCTGAAAATGATTCACATGTTGACCTGACAGGCGAAGGCATAGTGAGAAGAAAATGAGATGTATGTTGGAAGTGATTTTTTTTTTTTTTTTTTTTTTTTTTTTTTTTTAGAAGATGAACAATGTGAAGAGAGACTCAAAATCACAGACTGCAAGTTTTTCTTTCACACAAAGAAACCACACCTAAACTGTTAAATTGTCCATGTTGTCATCTTAGACAACTGACACACCATGCCTCATAAACCTTTTTAATTCGAATTAACAGTAGACCTTAAAATTTAAGTCTGATGAAGCTCGAGGATGGTAACTGACTAGATGATTAAGTAGTGAACGCTTAACTAACTTGCATTCTGCTGTTGCCAATGCAATAAGAGGGTGCATTGAAATGGGTTTGGAAGGGGCCTGAGTTGTAGTAAGTAGTGAGTTGACTTGAAGTAAAACACTCGAGTGATCTCGAGAGGTGGGTTCTCTTTGACTCATCCATATACTAACTGTCAATTACAGAAGACAATCCAAAGACGAACAGATAAGAATGTTGTGATCTGAGATCTAGACAGTAACTGTTTCGAATTGTTTTCTACTCCGCTATGCATTTGGCAGCGTTGATATTGTTACGTGATGACGTGAGAGATGAATATTAACTGAAGGGGATATGTGTAGGGTTGAATCATCCATAGGAAGTAAGTAGCATAAAACAGGGTTGAAATGTGAATGAATAATACACAAGCAATGCATTAGATTGCATGAACGAGAGATGCATGTGTTTACTCACTCTTAATTATTGAACAGATTCAGTGGAACTGCATCGGAAACTGTTAAGTGTAAACCTAGTACAAGTTATTAGACATAGATTATATTTGCATAAGTCTCAATGTGTTAGAGATGAGATACTTCCAAAGTTTTACTTGGTGTGAGCTACTTCAGGAAAAATAAGGCGAAATGTTTGAGTTATTTTACTTCACCAGCGCACAACCTGTATCCGATGTCCACTTTTCATTCGACCCGCAAATTTGTGATAATATTCATCCAAGTCTTGATCACATACTCCACAAAAGGGTGTGAATATTTATCTAACATGAGAGATAAGTCGAAAAACTCGATGTTATTACCGAGGTGTAGAAAAAGAATGTGCATACTTTCCTATGAAATGGTGAGACTTCACTTCATGAATAACCGACAAGTCCACCGCCTTTAGATAATGAAATCAAAGATAACATGAAATAGATGAATAAATTCAATGAGAATATAAGAACAATCGTTGTGGTTATTTTGATGGTCAAGGTCGATCGAAAGTTTGAGGATGAAACAGCTAATGTCAAACAACTCACCATAAAACATACTTTCGAATAGGAGTTGACAAGCATTTCTAACCATGACTGACTTTACTTTCGAAGTAGCAAGGGAATTAGTAAATGATTTTGCAAAGCGTAGGAAGAAGACTGTGGTTATCTGAGAAGCCTGGTGTATCCGCACAATATATTTCAAACACTCTGATCACATATTTACTTGTCAAGGCATTTTATAAAATGAATGAAAATGTGGTGTTTGTAGAATAAATAAATTAGGATAATACAAGATTTTGAATACATAAAGGGGGTTTGAACTTTCGTATAGCTAAGGCCTCTCTGGACCTAAGTATACGGTCTTTACGACTCATAAAGGCTGTTTTCATGTCGATCCTGGATGATACTATTCGGTTTTTGATAGATGCATACTTATTTATTCCATTCTGAACCATTCCAACAGTGCTCATTCATCAATTCATTTTACATACGAAAATGAAGTCTATGATTCGAAACACTTTCTTGATGTACTGATGACTAAAAACAAAGATGGCTCTGTACTGAGAGGCATATATAGCAAAACTGACGTTTTAGGCACAGCATATGCACGATAAGCTTCGTACCGATGAAGTGCAAACACAATGTAATCAGGTGCCTGGCTTTTAGAGTAACATCGTTTTACTCCAAGGAGTATGTGTGGAAAAAGAACTACTGTGTATCTGTGATATTCTAGGTGAAAACGGATATCCGTACAAGCTCATCAAAACTAACATTAGTTACATTGGTTCTAAATGAGATCTGATGACAGTGGGGAAGAAGTGTTTGTTCCTGCACTGGCAATTCAAGGGCGATATTGCAATTGACATTCTTTCACAACGCCTAGCTACAGCAGTTGATAGGACGTTTTATGCAGGTTGGCTTTAAAGATTATTCAGTAGTCGGTCAATGCTCAGTCCGAGACCAAAGGATAGTCTACCTCATCTTAGCTTTCCGTCTTGCATATATCAATTTAACTGTTCTTGTGGAACTAGTTACATAAGGTGTGCGATTAGACAGGCGCATCTCCGGATATGACAGCATTTACCAGCTTGGTTTGGAAAGGGTGAAATGAAGGTGGTGAAATGTTCAATCCTAGCACATCTAGTTGACACAGGGATCACATAGATGCTAACAAAGCTTTCAATGTCATTATTTAATGTTCCGAAAACGACACTCAGTGTAGCTCGCCAACGTCTGCTCAACTTAGCGGAGGCTGTCGCAATAAGATTGATCAAGGCTGAACTCTGCATTCAGAGAGAACATGTCCAAGCACTACTTCTCCCTTGGCCCTCAGCTAACTAACGGCCACTCCTACCATCTTAATCGTTATCTTTCTATTCACTATCATATCATTCTTCTGCATATGCATCATCACAATATTGACTAATTTAAAAAGACAAATCCATATCCCTACATTCCCTAGATCTCACACCATTTTGAAAATGTAACTGCCCATAGCATAGCTTGTTTTTATGTTGTACAAATGCATTTTATGATTGTGGAACCCAAAGAGAATTTATTCAAAGGAATATTCTTTGTTCAGATTGTTGCTTTTTATAAATGTTGAGCTTAGCTGTATGTCTTCTTAATAACTGGATTAAGTCTTCATCTTAAGATTACACTTTTTGATTCCCCTTCATACGGTAGCGTGATGCAGACATCCTTCTTCGAGACAGAATACTGATGAGTTCGCACTGTTGAGCCGTTCTTATAACGGTTGCTGAACTTCAAGGGATATGCATTATCCATGAGTGTCTGTTAAAAATTTGAATTTCGTTTTTCAGATCCCTATATTTTCCAAATCCTGTATTATCCTAATTTATTTATTCTACAAACACCACATTTTCATTCATTTTATAAAATGCCTTGACAAGTAAATGTGTGATCAGAGTGTTCGAAATGTATTGTGCGGATACACCAGGTTTCTCAGATAACCTCTGTCTTCTTATTGCTCTAAGTAAATTCGTCAATCAGACTGATTGTTTCAAATTAGTAAATGTGCATGAAGGTGAGCGGATAAGGTTGCTAACTGATGTCCAGTCAGAAGATATAAGAAATAAGCAGCCAATGTGATCGCCATTTGAGTACAACTTTTGAATGTGAATACCATTGGCAAGGAGGAATTTCATTCATTGAAACCTATGCCATCTGAATTTCCGAAGCTATATGCATTACCAAAGATTCTTATCTTTCATGTGTCGTTCCCGCACACCAAAACTGGTCAAAATGTTTCGTCCAGTTTGGAACAAACTCTGTAAGTTTTCTGCTGAAAGAGACTTTTCAACTTGTTGACTGTCTCAGTAACGCAAACGTCAAAAACAAGACCATGTACTCTTTCAACGTAAACTCTTCATTCACTAGAGTGTTGCTGTCAAAGACTATCGACATTCTCTGTGACTACATATCTTCTGCAAACCATCTATTCCTTACTACTGCGACTTTTCTGAGGGAACCAACAAAGCTGCTTTCACATTTGAAAGTGAACGCTTTCGACAAGTTGACGATGTATCTGCCGGGGATCACTTGAGACCATTAGTGGCTGATATCTGTATGCCACATATTGACTATCCAACTGTCGATTTCATCGCTAAAGTTCCTCTTTACAAGAGGTGTGTCGATGACTTCACAGTGATTTGTGACAAGCATGAGGATTTGCTTTGTCTACTAAAAATATTTAACACCGTGTAACCACAAATCAGTCTGGCTCGTGAGAAAGAGAATAATAATCTGCCATTCGTGGACGTACTCTTGAGTCGACAAGCTGGTGGTACAATAAGATGATCAGTCTACAGAAAGCCTACATGGGCAAGACAGTATCTCAATTTTCACAGCTTTGTCTTATCCAACACAAGCGAGGTGTAATAAAATGGCTGTTTTATGGGATCTACCATATCTGTACATCAGATACGATGGATGATGATATCAAGTTGCTGACCAAAACACTCATGGAGAACGGATATCCATTGAAGTTTAAAAGCCAATACAGAAGTCAGGTAGTGCCAAAGACAGCTCTTTACACCGTACCCAAACGAAGTGTCCACATCATTTTACTGTGTAGAGGGGAGACGAATGGCATAAATTTGAGATGTAGGCTGACAGAAGCCATTAGGAAAATATTATGCAGCTATACTTATGATTTCAAGGCATCCTGACTGACAATGGATAGGATGGTTTGGAAAACCGTGGGTACTGATTAATTGTGATTAACTGTATAAGGTGTAGCTGCTGCACAAGGGGTGGCCGTCGTGTCCCAATGGTTCAGTGGATAACCCTCTAGCGTATGAAGCGAAGAGCGCTGGTCTGAAGCCTCAGTGGGAACATCATCACTCACTGGGGTGCAGACACATCCAGCTGACGAGTCACAAATAGGATGGAATGCGTGTCCTGTATTACTATGCAAGTCAGCGAGATCAATATCAAGTATGTTCAGTTTATGTTATCCCGTCAAATCAAGCATAAACAAATGACAAAATAAGTAAATATTTCATACTATTCCTCAAAGTTTCCATCCTGTTAGGAGGATCCTTTCCAAGATTATCAATCTGACATTAGGTTTTCAGGTTAATAATAAAGTTTGGTAGAGAAGGTAGCCTTCATGCTCATCCAACTGCATCGTGATACGGAACGAAGAACATTATAATGTAGGTGAATGAACAATGGAATCGGTCAGAGAGGCTTTCGCGAGCTGTGCAAATAAAGTGGAACGAAATTAGGGTGGTGAAAAGCACAAAGGAGTTGTTAGGCACTTGGGTGATGTTTTAAAAATTACGTTCAAACTGGTGCAACTATCGCATTTTCAACATCCTCTGTATAATTCCTAACTTTACTACCGAATCTCTGACATTTAAATTCCTTTTAAAATCGCATCATTTACCTGTCACGAGAACCTTTTTGCTAGAAGGAACACCTGTAAGCGAAATGATGATTGAAGCCCGTTGGAATGGTATGAAAATCCTCGATGACGGCATAAAATTACCTGTTCCGTAAACTTACCTGATGTATTACTTGACTTCCTGAAACAAAGGTAGGATTATTGTATGGAACATGCTGTGATATTTGTATACACAGAAACAACATCAAGTTTGATTATCATTAAATCTGATGAATATAGCTACCATTTGTTCTTGAATACATAGTGGAACATAGGGCTTCAGTAGCACATCGCCATTGCACTCTCTTCTCTCCAGTCTTTTCAACCTGGCTCCAGTACTGTCCAGAAACCTTCATTTCTTCCTCACACCATCTCCCCCATGTCACCCTCGGACGCTGAACTCGTCGTTTCTCATTTGGCTTCCACTTGAAGGCCAGGACAGGCCTGGCGCGTGATGACTCCTATCGGTATTCTCAGTCAGTGTCCAATCAGATCCATCTCCACTTTCTTCTGCATATTTCTGGGGTAATGGGTTCTTGGTTGGTTCGTTGCCAGCCAGCCAGCCAGAATGAGTTCCTTATTGCTTACTCTTTCTGGCCTCCTGATCTGAGCTTCAGTATCGAGCGTGGCCAGTTGTTGATGAATGTCTGTAGTTTGTTGGAAACGCTTTCGTAACGCGTCAAGTCTCTCAACCATCACATAGAAACACTGACTTGACATTAGTATTAGTGTTGGAAATCCATATCTTGTTCAAGCTTTATGCTGAGTGAAGTGCAGTAGATCTTTACACTGATTTAAGGTCAATGAATGCCTGTCTTGCCGTCTTTCCGATCCTGGCTTTGACATTCTCATCTGTGCCTCCACCTGTAGTTGAAAGGATGCTGCTCTGCCTAGGTAGGTGAATGAGACAACATGCTTTAGATTTCTATCGTTCATGGTGATTGGTGTTTCTTGCTGTTGATGTGATTTGGTGGGTATCTTCATCACCTCTGTCTTCTCTACGTTCACCTGAAGGAAGTCCCATCATCTCTTCCCCACCAGATAGTAACCAGGTTATTTGATATAATGTTGTCAGGACTCCGTCTCTCCTACCTGCAGCCTGTTCTGCTTCACTTGCCAATGTGTCGTAGAAGTGTCTTTTTACTTTCCACACACTCTTCTTCACTCCTTTCTACAGTGTAGTGTTTTATATGTTGTACTGAGTTCCTCTTTTCTTTGTTCATCCCTGCTCTGCACTGCACTGCACTGTACTGCACTGCACTGCTCTGTACTGCACTGCACTGTACTGCACTGCACTGCACTGCACTGCACTGCACTGCACTGCACTGCACTGTACTGCAGTGCACTGCAGTGCACTGGTTCATCTTCTACTTCACCATCATCATCTTCCTCTCCCCGCTCTATCAGCTTCCATATGTCCCTCGAGATCCATTCCTTGTCTCGTCTCGTCTTGCTTCTTCTTCCTTCCTAACACGGTTATGCAGGTCTCCTTCCACATCTCTTTCAAACAGTTCCAGTGTTCTTTCACGTCCGATCCTTCAGGGATGTTGCTCAATGTCTCCCACTCTGTCCTGATGACTGACTCATGTGAAGTAGTTTCATCCTCTGTACTTTCGTCCTTCAGTTCACTTTCTCTTCTGAGTGTTCAACTTCAACTGTGGTCTATCATCACCAGCTTCTCTCAAGGCTTTCAACTTGATTTTGCAGGTAGCTTCCTTGCACTGGATGGTGAGTGGGCTGAACCCACATCTGCTCTCCTTCTTCATCTGATCTTGTGTCCAGTAGGCTGACTAAGTCTCCTCTTTCTTCACATTGAGATGAAGTCGATGTGATGTTTGGTGTAGTGTGTCCATCTGGTGAATGGTGAAATCAAATGCATGTCGCTGCCTTGTGAATATCCCCGTGTTTGTACACACTACCTCCAATCACCAAATCGTTGAATGTGCATAGGTCTACAAATAGTTCTCCATCTTCGTTCATCATTTCATTGAGTGCTTCTCGACTCATGATCGGTTCTCTTCCTGTGTTGTGGCTCCAGTTTCGCATTCATGTCACCCCACCCATTAGAATGGATTTCGATGTCACCAACTGTGTTGGGGTATTTTCCAGTACACATTAGTTTCATATTGGATTTGTTTATTTGATTTATAACACCCAGTGATCTGGTATTATTTGCTTGATGACGTTTAGAGCATAAATTATTACTGCTCATAATCATATGAATGTAATCACACCACTTTCGACATTTGAATTTTATAGTTATTTCACCTCATATGAGTTGTTTGTATTGGTAGCAAATTCTACCACAGTGCCCAACTTTTACGCCTTATTAATTGGTAACATTAGGACAGTATTTCATGACTACATTGGTGTGCTGTCCACCATCGATAATCAGTGGAGTGAATGCAGATTCGTATCCCGCCAATTTATGCTGGATTGAAGGCACACTGCCTATGAATCTTACATCTGGAATTGTACCTCATAAACTACAAGACTGGAATTACTGTCAATGGGTTCCAGTAGTACTTGGCTCACAGGCTATCCTGCATTATTTACCAGGCATAATTTGGAGTATATTCACATTCAATCGCACTGGAACTGATTTAAAAAATGTAATGCGTCAAGCCAACCCAGTTACAAAGAAAGATGGTGAAAAAAGACAAAAAAGGTTGAACATATTGCTAAAACACTGGAATTATTATTGTTTGGTCGTCGTGAATACCTTAGTGGTGACAGTTTAGGTGCTTCCATTTTACGTTCAATGGCTTTTACGCCAGGTAAACATCATAGGAACAACTTAGTCTACGCATATTTGGTAGTCAAGGTCTTATACTCCGTCGTTGGACTTTGTCGGTAGCAAATGATGTACATTTTCTTACGTTTTGACTCACGTCAAGGCTACTGGTTATTTGGACTGTGTGTTCTCCCTGATATTAAACATGGAAAGCGATGGTCGGAGACACAAGTATTCCCTCGACTTGGAATGTGTAGGCATACGTTTCAATATGTTGGAGCTAGTAATATACTTTTCGCCCAATGAATCCTTTTAATCAACATTTTGAATGAAAATATTTACATATTCTTATTCTTCTTTCTTGGTTCAGCCATGCTATTGACTATGCTAAGTATACCACTTTGGTTGCATCGTATGGGACTGAAAAAGCGTCAGTGACACTTTGTATGAAGATTCTTAAAAATTGCCGATTTCTATGACCGTGATGATGCAGAAATATCTATTCCTATAGATCGATTTATGGCTGAATTTGTGAGACAAGATGGACATTTTATACTACGTATGCTGTCTATGAACGCTGGAGTTTTAGTGACTGCAGAGATTGTTTGTAATTTGTTTGCAGTCTACAAGAAACGTTTTGTTAGAATCGACTTCCATGGTCCACCTATCATGCATAAATCGCATTTATATCATGATTATGATGCTTATTTGTCACATCATTCACACGATATTCCAAATGGTCTACGAGATCGAATAATATCGACGAAAGTCATCCCGGATTCTTGAGTTTGTGACTGGAAGAGGCCGGTTCCATCTTCTCCACTAGTATCAGAAAATACTGTCCCACCAGCGTTTCAGTACCCAGAAGGAATGAAAGATGCGGAGATCTATCCGATAGGTGTGGTACGTAATATGCCACTAGATGGTTTTGTCGAACCCATCAACAATGTCACTAATGTCAATCAGTATAGTCCAAGAAAACTCGACGACACTATGATTGTCAATGGAAAGAACAGACGAAGAAAGTTCCTCATTGTGTTCCGAGTGAAGTATGATGATGATTTTTGTCTTCAGTCATTGAGGAGAAGAAAGACACCAGTCATATAAAGCTGCCACCCTATCCACCTACGTTTCTTCTTTTTCCTTTCCCTACAATGTTCACATTTAAATCGTTTTGTTTATATGTGTGTGACTTAGGCTTTTGTGTTGTATTTTGTTTCTAAGACAAGCAAATTATCGATCTCTCTGTTATCAATAACAGTTTCTTTTCTGTGTGTGGTTTTATTTATCTAACTATGGAATAATGTTGGATAATTTCAGGTGAGATACTGGATAGTACGCAATCTGTGTCATTTGTTACCATCGCTAATATCATTACTACTACTACTACTACTGCTACTACTACTACTACTTATGGACCCACCACTACTTGTTAAGTTACTGTTGATGTATATGAGTGAACTGGCGTTTCCCTCTTCGTTATATACTCAACAAAGTGTGAAAATGTGTCTTATAGTCTCCAATCACAATGCAAAGTACTGAAACTGACCAACTTATAATAATAATAATAATGACAGTGGCAGTGGACGTAATGGAAATATAGTTTATGGACAGCACATATTAAATCTGCGTGTTCGTGTGCATTATGAGCAACGTTCAGACCACTTTCTGTATATTCAGTCTCAAATGTTTGCTTTTCTAGACTGCAGTTGTATTACAATTATGCTGTTTTGTATAAAAATTTTTTTTATTTTGTACTAGTAGTTTTGATGTGTTTTTCTCTTTCTAGATATACAGCTAGTTCAATATTCTATAAATGGCTGAAATACGTGTTCTGGGTTGGCACCATATATTGCATAGTGAATTTTTAATTGTGTTAGGTGGTAGATTTTTGTTTGAGAAAGAAAAGGAGAAAAGTTTACGTTGAATAAAGAAATAGAAAATAGAAAAGTAAGAAACAAATTCACTCACTTGACTCTCACTGTATGAACATTAATCAATCCGTAAATTAGTGCACGGTCATAATGGCAACTGAAATCTTGACAGACAATAAAATCCAAGAGATCAACCCACCTATTAACTTTAAGGTGAACATATCCACAACAAAGATATGCAACAGACATCTCTAGTACTTCATCAAACTGTGAGTATACCTCCTTGATAATGCCGCACATGTTAACGTGGACAGCAGTGAAAACGCATTGTCATTGGTCTGCAGTTCTTTAAATGTTTATTCCTTTGCACCACAATATCAACTTCTGATAGTGTAAATCTATATTGCTGTGAACAATAACACTTGAGTAGATATTCACTTGGATTACATGGAAACTCACAGATCCCCCAAATAGTCACTGTGAATTCTTTCGGTCTCCGCAGCTATAAGCATAAGAATTTATGGTAAAATAGACGTTAATCTAGAGTAACCAGGCGTTGCGAAGACGAATCAAGGATGTCGACTGCTTGTAACGGGAATCTGGAATATTTTGCATGAACTTGATGCTACCATTGGTAAAAAAATTAAGTATGACTGAAAACTATCTAAACTTTAACACTCTTTGAATGCTCAAAAATGGTATTTTCTTGTTCGTGTCAATGTGCTAATGCCTGTAAACTGACATATCTCATGTCAGAATTTTATGTGAGAATAAAATGTTTATTCATTTGTTAATTTAATAAACAGAACTATCCACCAAGCAATAAATGAACGGTAATCTGACACATATAGCAATGGAAAATGCATAATTAGAGAAGATCATTTGCATCTACTTTCCAGAACTCCGCACCAATTTCAATAACTACATTCAAAGCCTGAAGATTGCTTTCTAAAGGCAAAGCCAGTACGTCATCAAAACAATCCTCAATAAGTACCATTGAATTCAGTAGAACATAAGTTGTTTCCACATGCTGCAATACCAGCTGATAGCTTTTGTTGCTTCCTTGTACTGGATGGTGAGTGGGCTGAACCCACATCTGCTCTCCTTCTTCATCTGATCTTGTGTCCAGTAGGCTGACTAAGTCTCCTCTTTCTTCACATTGAGATGAAGTCGATGTGATGTTTGGTGTAGTGTGTCCATCTGGTGAATGGTGAAATCAAATGCATGTCGCTGCCTTGTGAATATCCCCGTGTTTGTACACACTACCTCCAATCACCAAATCGTTGAATGTGCATAGGTCTACAAATAGTTCTCCATCTTCGTTCATCATTTCATTGAGTGCTTCTCGACTCATGATCGGTTCTCTTCCTGTGTTGTGGGCTCCCAGTTTCGCATTCATGTCACCCCACCCATTAGAATGGATTTCGATGTCACCAACTGTGTTGGGGTATTTTCCAGTGCTGATTGCAATTATTTGTGGAATTACTCTTTCTCCCCCTTGGTCTGTATTATTTGTAGGTGCATAGCGTAGTTTAGCATTGTATGATTGTGACTTGCCTTCCTTTTGAGTTGAATCCATCTTGCTGTCATGATGCTGATGCGGGAGGAGGAGATTGGTTCCCACTGTATGAGAGAGAGCCTTCGATGCTGTTGGGGGCATCATGATAGCCACTGAGAAACTCAGTGCGCTCGTAGTTGTCATCTGGGTGACAATATCAGAGTAGATTAGTCACTCTGCAGTTGACAGTTTGGAGAGTCCACTTCCATTCCATCAGCAGATTCCTCGCAGATTCCCAGGCTGGCACTTCTTTGCTATATCTTCTCATCTCGCTTGCAATCTGAGCAGCCTTGCCTCCCGCCAGCCAGCCCGCTTCAAATATGGTGCGGATATTCCATATCTCGATCCTCACTTTCGCTTTCATCGAGAGAAGCGAAGACATTGGCCAATTGTCTTCTCGAAGGCTTTCAATAACCGGCATCATTTCGTCTCTCCGGTTCCAGCAAGGAATAAGTGCGTTTTTATGTTTTATATTTTCTTTGTGGTTTGAAGTATCTTTAGCGATTAGAATGGTTTTCCTGGGTGGGGTTGCTAGCCGTATGCCCAACCTTTCCTCTTTATACGAGCATAGGACCGGCTGGTAACTGAAGAACTTGTTAACTAGCTTTCTTTGTCTTGTTCTTGTTTACATGTTGAATATGTTGTTAACCAGTTTTGACGCTAGACGTGCAGTAGGATTTTGGGTTTAGGAACGCTCGTAATGTGCGCATAACTCAGCTTGAATATTTTGTTGACTTCACTAGGGAAAATCATGTGGAAATATCACTCGTTTACTGGAAAACCTAGTTCAACAATTCGCATCCCGAACTTTTAGTTTCCAGACGATGAGATTGTTCTTGAAAAATAAGTACCTGTTAGAATATTAGTGATGTTCATTGACTGAATCTTATTTAAAGTGGTTTGATGATTTGTGTAGTGAGAGAGAGGGCAGGTTTTCGTTGTTTGGATTTTACACGCCAACATTCATTTGACAAGGCACATACAGCTTGTTGCTTTTAAGACGTAGTCACATGCTTTCACACTAAGCAGACAAAGGTGATTCTTGCTCTGATTTTAAGGGTCAGGTCTGGCTGAAATTACCAATTCAGATTTTTCCAACTAAGTTAAAAAATGAAGAATAATAATTTAATATAGGTCAGCATAGAAGATAAATCTGAATGTGTCTGATGCAACAGGACGTGTCTGTTATTCAATGATTCGAGTATCTTGCTTTCCTCCATTCGAATGCAGATATAACTTCTCCACCCAAAATTTTGCCACACAGCATCCAATGCTGATGATCTCTGCACAAACGTCCAGTTGAAAGCTTTGATGCATCAGACGAATGATTTATTTCCGATCTCATCCAATAGTGTTGACCATTTGAAATCAACCGCTTTAAATATCTATTTGGATTAGGTAAATTAAAAATCCAATAATCGACTCACTCTATCAAATGAACATCAGAATCTCGAAAACATGCCTCATACTTACAGTAGGGCTTAGCCATAAAACAAAATTCATTCTAGAATAAGAATAAAACCCAGAATGCCATTAACCTAATTTCCAAATCCAAGCGACTGATGAGAGTTTATTCCATGGACCCTTTACGAAAAGGTCACTTGTAACAGGCACTTATTAATTTTCAAGGCTGTGTGCGCTGGAATATGCAACGTGCTTGGGAACACTGCATACCTTGACGAACAGGAGAAGAACAAAGTTACATCTTCATATCTGTAACAGAACACTCAGTGAACCGAGGAAATTTCTCTTCTTTCAATATCCTTCAAAAGTCTTGCACAAATTGCTACTTTGCACCGCTTGAAAGGAGTGAAGTTGAGGCATCTAGTCAGAGCTGAAGCGCTAACGACTCAAAAGTTCAAACCATCATTATGCGTTCAAAAGAAGCAGGTATAAACTCGTTCCCTGCCATAACCATCCTAGTGTATCGATCACTCTAGATAATTCCAATATGACGTAACCATTTCTATTTTGTAGTCACCTCGTTTACTATCTCATGAAGTAACTTTCTTTTGTCATGCAACTTACAATGATCTCTGGCAAGAAATTACTCTATAATGTTCCCTCCTTTCTGCTCAATATTTACCGACTGTGAAGCTTGGAGAATGACTTCGTCGAGAAGAAGACATTTTCTTCGTTGCAACCATCTTCCGTATTTCCCCATGACCTAATACGTTTGCTTCGATACAACTATTTCTTTCCTACCGTCACAATTTTATGCAGCTAACAAAGGTTCTCACTGAGTAAATGCTGAGTGAAAGAAGCCAGACAAGAGAAGCTTATGTAGAACGTTACTTATAAAGTGCAGTTGGTTGTCAAATATACTCTTCTACTCCTTGAATTATTCCATAATCCACGTTTCCCTCAGACACTCAGAGTTTTCCTTTCTGTTTGCATGAAAGTGAATACAGTGAGTCCCTTGACAGATGTGTGACATGATATCCTGATAACCTGAAGTGGCTAGCCATGAAATCCAGAATGCAGTTTTCATCATTTTTCAGACTCTCCAGAACGATGACTCCACTCCTCATTATGTTGTAACTTGTACTGCATGAAGAATCTTCACTAGGTTTCGTCGCAAGTGTTGAAATAACAAGAATTTCATTCACCTAGTAGCTTTATGTGTACTTGGCCTCCTTTTCGTTTTAGGAAGTGACTTGTTCTCCTGACTAGGTTGTATTTTTGGATGGGAACTGACCTTTTGCATAAATATGTCAATATCTGTCTATGGAACTTTCTTTGTTCAAGGAGTCCAGTGGTCGACGTACTCGTGATAAGTTTTAGAGTTTTATAAACTTCGGTGTTATCCATGACTTGTGATTTTCGCTCATAACGAGAGTGCCATAGACACTGCATATCTACATTTTTGAAATCGTTGGTAGAAGACATTGTAGTTTCAGGGTTTTATCTGAATGCTGATAGTTCCGTTGAAGCGTTTTAATTTTATTTTGTATTCTGCCCTTACACTGCAAATATTTGTAAATGATGAGTTTTTGGGTTTTGTCTTCATCGGTTGATGTGTGCTGCCCTCAGACAATATGCTCTCGCTGTTTCATACCACTTTCGAAATAATCTAGACGAAAATGGAAGTGGCATAATAAAGTGGCATAAATCATTTATTATTTCTTAAGACTTTCATATTTTACCTAGGAATGGGTTAGGGTATGGAGTGGAGTGAGATAAGTGATGTACTGGATGAGTTATCTGAATTGTCTTGTTGGGTCTCTGTAATAACTGAGATCTGAATCAAAGAAAGACGTTGTTTTTGTTGCCAGCAAAACTGATTTTGCAGCTAGTTGGATGAAATAACTGTTAGGACACTTATGAAAACAGAAAATTATACTATGTCAAAACGCCACAGAGCACACACCCATATTTGACGAAATCTCCAATTTCTTAAAACTGTTGACAGTTAAAAAAGCATGAACAAGTCAAAAGATTGTCCATGAACTGAGTGATTGGCTGGATTGCAATTTCAAAATGTATATAAGACATCAGTTAGCAATTCATATTCCTAACTGACTTCTTCATGAACTCAAATACTATCTTGCTGTTGTTCCTAACAGTATGGAAAACTGTGAAGTGTGAAGTAAACTGTGGTTATCCTGATTCAGTTTCTCTGGTAAAACATACTGCGTACTTTCGTTTAACGTTTAGGATCATACGCTACAAGCACAGTTCAGTTATCTTGAAAAAAGAAGTAAGATGCCTACACCTCTGAAATTTTATGCTTATTATACTCGGAATTTCGAATACTTAACACATACAAGTGAAGTGAAGGTAAAGTCACAATATTTTAAACATGCATTGTGTGAATCAATGGTTTTGTACTTTCAGTTTCTGAGAAATGTGCATTTAGTTAGTGTAGGTTTCATGAATGTAAACTCCAAGGACCAGTCGACTGAATAAAGTAATAGTTTACGACTGTCAAGCACAACATACAAAAGTGTTTTAGGGTTCATCATTATTTCATTTGTCTTCCGAATTCTACTTTTTTAAAAGCAGATTTATATAAACTACTCAATCTGTCAAATTAAACTAATATCATTCTATTCCATCCCAGTAATCGCGTTTCTCTAATTTGAATATCTCTTACAGAAGCTGATGCGAGAAGCGATGAGTTTTTGGGAGACGACATTGACAGTCAGAACTCCAGGAAGTGGAAGACAACTTGTGAAAAGGTAAATATCGTGTTCTCTCCAAATCTTTCATGGTTTACATCACATTTCTACCGAGAAAACTGTTACCTTTTCTTCTCGTTTTGATGACTCTGAATTAATTAAGCAGATGTGGTAGATAGAATAGTGGAATGAAATTCAAATTTGTACCAGTGCATCTTTCTAACATTGATTCCTTTTTGAAAGGCGAAGTTAAGATGGACCATGAAATGAAAGACTTTTACTTTAATATTATTTTTTATGTTCACTTGTAGGTATTGCGATAATGGTGTATACTATACACACGATGAAAAGGGTTATGTATACTGCTTAAATTCAGAATGCAAACACAAACCCATGTGTGGTTACGTAGAAGTTCCGGATGAATATGCAGCAGTGAGTCATCTATGTGTGTACATGAGATTTCAAAGTAGATTTCATGTTAAGGCGTAATGATTGCTTCTGTGATGTACGTGTCAAGTTTTCGTGTGCAATTTCCTGTTACGATGTTAGATAAAAGCACATTTATATAGATACAGATGATTAGCCTCCAGTAATTGAAGATATCAAGTTATTGATTTGGAGACATTATAGAAATTTTACTATCAGTATTATACCGTTTCCTTAGTTAATCGATACCAGTGGATGAACATCAGATTAATAAATGAAACAAAAATATTTTCGCTCTCTACATCAATTTACGTGGTGATTAGAATATACAAGATGGACGCTTTGTGGCGTCCAAATATGGCTGGTAAAAATTCAGAATGAGACGATTATGTTGTGATTGACTATTTTTAGAAACGACTTAAATTATTGTGTTGCATTTTACCAATGCAAAGTTATCCCTGCAGTTTATCATGAAGATTTAATATATATTAACAAACCATCAAACCAAATATTAGCTGAATGAGGTGTATATAAAAATATGTTCGTCGAAAGGATCCTATGCATGCATGTGACTTGATTTAAAATGAAGGCAGTCTATCAGACTGTTATCAGTGAGAGTACAATAACTGAAGTAAAAGTCCTGGTTTGAGGCATCTGAACGTTTAAGGGGTGCTTGTTTGAAACAAGATAACAAGGTATACTGTGGAGTTATCCAATTGCACAATCATCAAACTAAATTTTATAAGCCTCATGACAATACATTTAATGCAACTACTGCGACATAAAGTGTGGAGCAGAAAGTGCACATTGAAGAAAACTATGACAGAACGAGTTAATGTAAATTGATCATAACACCGAATATGCTTGGTCATAATAACTCAGTCAGAGCTCCACAGTCGATTTCAGATATTTATTCAGTTAACCTTCAGTTCTCATTCATGACAAGCTCAATTCTTCATAGATATGTTTCCTAGTACCAAATATATATGCATTCTCAATTTACTGTTTGGTTGTTTTCCACAATCAAACCTTGTAAGCGTACGACTCAACGCTTTCCTAAGCAACCTACAAAGCCACTGCAGGCATCTTATTCTTATCATCCCACACTGTTGTAAAGTGTAAACAACAAACGGAAGGTGAGCCCTTAAGTTCTGGAGTCGGCAGAATAGATTGTCTTGATACAAAAACTATATTCACAGCCTGAAGATTGCTTTCTAAAGGCGAAACCAGTACGTCATCAAAACAATCCTCAGTAAGTGCCTTTGAATTCAGTAGAACATAGGTTGTTTCTACATGTTGTAATACCACCTGATTGCTTTGATTTGACTCGCACTTCATTCCTTTGTAGTATCATTTGGGAGGGAGTGACTTCAACGACCACCCTAGAAACAAGTGAAGTAACCAATCAGACTTCTCTGTTTCATGAAAATCTGCCTTTCCAGCTGAAATACAGAAATCCAATTAGTGATTTCGACCTTTGCTAAGGTTGCCTATAAACTTTCACATTTCAAGTGCGCATAACTGCTGTTAGCTGAAATTGTTTTTCCACGGATTGATAACACGTAAACTAATTTGATTTTCCACTAGAAAGTTATTCATTTGAAGGCAAATGCGTTTCTTTCATTCCTGGTGCGTCGAATTTCGCTCATGACTTCTTGACATCTGATATTAGATTTTAGATTTCTACTACGTTGTATTTGTTGATTTGAGTGAAGGCACTGTCTAATTGATTTGTCGAACTTGTTTCTGAAAATCTCAGTTTGTCACAACTTCAAAAGGATTTTTCTTTATCAAAATTATAAACGAGGAACCTTTTAGGAAGGTCCTAACAATAGATCTGTGTTGTGACCGATTAATTTGAATATTCTGCCTTACAGGAATGTTACATAAAACACTATGAACATTTATAACGTTATGACAATGGAACTGGTATACCGTCCAACGGTTACGTACTATTGGTTGACGCAGCCGACTCTGGAGCATGCTTAGGTGGAGCAGCAGCTTTCGCATCATCGTGTAGTATGGATCCCGAAACTGATAGGTTTGTCATTACATATATTTGAAATATATTTGTAAATACGAGTGAAATGTTACAAGCAATCACTTCAAGCATACACAGAAGACACATGTGTGATAATTCTCCAGAGCTCAATATATCCATTGATCCTAAGTTAATCGTTGATATCATTTTATTTAAACAGTTTACTAGTGTTACCTGGTAGTCTTAAACTCGTTTTATTTTTTATCTATCACCAGCCTTCAGTTGAGTACCGTTGAGATCATAAGTTCAAGTTTAACGATGAACAATTTTCGAATCCGCCATCAACCAAAATTAGCCTCAGATTGTAATTAGTTGACTGTAGATAAGTACTTAACTAGTACGTTGTAACGTAGCGAAATTTCACATTTGGCTATTTTGTCAAGTGGGATTAGTACGAAAAGATGGATTTCCTCACGTCAACTGTCTTCTCAATGCTGCTTCCATTTATCACTTTGCTAAGACTCGTCTTCATGTTCATCAGATCATAAAGAATGTAAGATATTCAAAGTTGGATTAATCATAGCGACGGAGGAGCATGAAAATGATGCTTGCATTAGATAGAGCTTTTCATCATGTACGAAGATAAAGTCTTTATACATCTAGATTCAGTGTGCCAAATCTCTGCACCCCAAATACAAATTTTGGAATACAAGATGGAACTTTGTTTCTTCAAATGCAAAATATTAAGTCCTGATGCTACGAGTATTTCCTTTGCATTTTAGACCAGTTCTTGGATACGTCAACTTGTGTCCAAGTAAGATGGATATCACATATCCTGGGGTTAAAAATACACTGGGAATCCTCATTCATGAGATTGGCCATGCCCTCGTAAGTTTCTTTGTTGCTTGAGCTTTGTTTTTCATCACAGCATATCATCAAGATTGTCTCGTTTTTCAATTATGTCAAACCCCCTTCTTGAAAATATTTGCACCCTAGATCAATGTAACATGAATCTTATCAATGCCGACATTCCATAGTACAAGTTCAAATAAAACACATTTTGCAATAGAAATTCTAAACTTCAGATCAACCCGCTTTTTTATTTTCAAAATTCTATCATGTTCAATGCTATTGTATTTTCCTGTTGCAGGGATTTTCGGCTTACAATTTCCCCTTCATGCGTTATCCAAGTGGGAAACCTCGAACTCCCAGAGGTAAAGATAAGATGCCGCTAAAAAGGACAAGTATGGCTACTACCTCCCAAGGTAATATATTTTAAACTGAGTGGTATCACAGAGGGAAAATTGCATTCACTTATGCATGATATTACTGCACATCATAAAGTGCATTGCAACGGAATGCATACCATTAGTTATATTCTATAAATAACAACGAAGATGCACCTTCTACTGGTTTGTTTATTACAACTTCCAAAATAATATAAAATCAACGTGTCTCAAAGAGTTGTTAAGACAGAGTGAGGTGATCGTGAATCTAGGTGGAATATTTGAATGCAGTTTCAGTTTATGTTGAAGCCTCACTATTTTTCTTGACCTAGAATAAGGTATATTGGTTTTGTTTTGCGTAATTGGATAACATAATAAAAAGTATATTAGTGTTTATTCACGAATCCCAATATTTTGTTGCTCATGTTGCATTTTGAGTGTGTAATTTATGACACCTCGGTATCCGAAGAAATCAAAAGATTATTATTATTTGTCTCTTGTGTTCCTAGTTGAACACAGGGCTTGAGGAGTACATAACCATTTCACTCTCCCCAATACAGTCTTTTGAACCTGGCTCCAAGGCAGCCCACAACATTTCATTTCTTCCTCTTACGACTTCCTCCATGTCACCCTCGCCTCGGACGCCCACTTATTTGCTTCCCCTTTAGAATTCCACTCGACGCCATGGCCTGTCGCGTGATGTCCGCAATCGGTCTTCTCAATATATGCTCAATCCAGTCCATCCACACTTTATTCTGCATATTTGTTGGGTGATAAATTGTTGGTTGGTTCGTTGCCAGCCAGCCAGCCAGAGTGAATTTTTTGTTGCTTATCATTTCTGGCCACCTGATCTGATCTTCAGTATCGAGTGAGCGTGGGCGGCAGCTGTTGATGACCTATGTCTGCAGTTTGTTGGAAATGCTTTCGTAACGCGACACGTCTCTCAACTATCACATAGAAGCACTGACTTGACTGACACCAGTGTTGAAAACCCGGATCTTGTTCACGCTTTATGCTGAGTTGAGTGTAGTGCAGTAGATGTTCACAATGATTTCCAATTAATGAAGGCCTGTTTGGCTGCCTTCCCAGTCCTGGCAATGACGTCCTCATCTGTGTCTGTGCCGCTTGTAGTTGAGACGATGCTAGCTAGGTAGGTAGGTGAAAGAGACAACTTCCTTTACATTTCTCCCGTTGATGGTGATTGGTTCTGGATGTTGTTGTTGTTGTTGTTGTTGTTGAGTATCGTCACCACCTTTGTCTTCTCCACGTTCACTTGAAGTCCCATCTTCACTGCCCTGCCTCTTCTGTCAACTTGTTGGTTTTTGCCTGTACATCTTCGAATTTGTGCGACAACACACTGGACACCAATCATCATGGGCGAAATCCAAATCTTCTAGACTCTTTTCATCCGTCCAGTCAGCGTTTTCCCTTCTTCTCACCCCTCATATTTTCCTGCATGATCCAGTCTAGTCCAGTTCAGTCGACCACAATTAGAAAGATGATCGGTGATAGTAGACAGCAACATTGTCTTACTCCCGTTTTCCCTGCAAAGGCGTCTCTGAGTAGCTTTCCATTTTGAATCACTTGTCATGTAGCATGTAGCATCATATAGCTGTTGAATGAGGTTCATAAATGTTTATGGGACCAAAGCCGTAGTGTTGAAGTAGCTGTCTGCCAAATTACTTCTCGGTCGACGGTGTCGAAGGCCTTTTCAAAGTTGATGAAGTTGAGGTGGAGAGTTGAATGCCATTCTATACTCTGTTCTATGCTGATGCGTAGTGTAGCATTGCAATTTGATGCACACACGATTTGTACTTCCTTAATCCAGCCAGTCTTTTCCAGTCGTAATTTTGGATACAACGCATCTTTTAGTCTCTCCAGTATGATGCACTTTAATATTTTGCTTGCTCTGGGTGAACAGGAGTGGAGCATGATTCCACGCCAGTCCGTGTTCTTGCAAGGACATAGGTCTCCCTTCTTTGGAAGTTTGACAAGGTAGCCCTTCTTCCAACCAATCGACAGGTATCTTTCCTTCCTTCTTTCATCGTAAACCTTCAGCAGTGTGGGTGTGAGCATGTTCGCCGCTGATGTCTCTGCGTCTGTTTTCAGTGCTTCTGGAGGAACTGCATTCCGTCCTACTACCTTCCTGGATTTCAGTAACTCTATGTCTTGATGACTTCACTTCTGTTTTTGTCGAAGGGCCGATGCTCACTGGTTGTTCTGTGGCTTGTCTGCTGTCGGTATATCCGGATAATTTGAGGTTGGTGGTGGTGGTGGTGTTCAATTCAGGAGTTTTCTGAATGGGTCAGCCCATGGTTTTCTTTGTTCCTCCTCTTTTATGATACCTAATTTTCTTTCACTATCTCTCAGTGGTTTCATCTGAGTTGTTCTTTTTCAACATAGTAATCTGGTTATTTGATATAATGTTGTCAGGTCTCTATCTCTCCTACCTGCAGCCTGTTCTGCTTCACTTGCAAGTGTGTCATGGAAGTGTCTGTTGTCTTTCCACACACTCTTCTTCACTTCTTTGTCCAGTGTGGTGTTTAATAGGTCGCGTTCAGTTCCTCTTTTCGTTGTTCATCCCTACACTGCACTGCACTGCACTGGTTCATCTTCTGCTTCACCATCACATTCTAACTCTCACTTCCTTATCAGCATCCATGTGTCCGTCGAGATATATTCCGTTTCTCGTCTGCCTTCTTCCTTCCTGATACGGCTATACAGGTTTTATTCCATGTCTCTTTCAGATAGTTCCAGTGTACTTCCACAAAGTTTATATTTGCTCTTTATATTTTCCTTGTGTTTTGAATTTTCTGTAGCAGTCTTATGATCAGCTAGTAACTAGTGAACTACTTAACCAGGAGAGGTTGAAATCAAAAGATGGTCTATATTATATGCGCATAAATCACAGATAATGCTGATAGTGTAAACACTTTTTGTGACAAGAATGAGACCGAACTCGCATCACTCAATTTGATTTCAAACTACAGTGCATGATTAACATTTTAACAGATGGTTTGAAGCATGTTTAAGACAGCAGGATAATATATACAGGATGACTGACCTAGAAATGGAACAATCAGGTAACTCATTACACTAGGAAGATACTTATATAAGGTAGGCAGAGGAAATCCATGGAAAAATCAGTGGAATAAAATGCCATCTCAGAAAAGAAAGCGTTTCGCCTAATGCAGATTATTTCGCTAACGTTTTGAAAATTGGTCATTTATAATCAATTACTTATTCACTTGGTTGGTTATATTGATGAAGTGAACATATTTTACAGTACGAATACGGTGAAAATGATCACAAGAAGTTGGAGGAGCGTAGCGGGAACCTTCACCAAGACATTTAGTTCCATGGTAACTCCTGCGGTGTTGGTGAGTTGGAATTACTTCATGACTTTCAGTTTCATTTACAATGTTATATTGTCTTGTGTAAATAGTATACAAATGTGGCTGGAAAGCCGAAAGTTTTGTCTGGCGATTCAAACTGTTCATGAGAATGAAAATCTAAACTGCACATCACACAACTGTATACAGTTTGGAGCAATCTAGCAAACAAATTCTAACTCTTCAGATTAACAGAGGTTTCAATTTTGAGGTAGCATTCATCACGAAATGATATCAGTTGGAGGACCATGCAAGGTTCGCCTTGACGAATACTACCTGAAATTACTAGTTTTGTCAAATTCATTGATTTTTATCCTATTGATGGATTCTGTGTATCGACAAATTTGTTCCGACTCACTCGTTCAATTCAGTACATCAAAATAATTGTTGTCATGATTAATTTGCATACAGGAACGTAGTGAAGACATACCTCACATCGCAATCAGTGCTAAAGTATTTTCGGTTAGATTGTAATCCAATACAGGCATCGCGAAAATGATGACACTGAGTTTTCCTTTGTTTCGGATCTCCATGAAATCAACAATTGCTACTACCACATCAACAAATGTCCTACAAGGCTGAAATGTTTCGATAAATTCATAATTCATGTTAAAATATCAAAAACAAGAAATCCAATGAAGAGGACTCTTCATAGAATTTATTCTCGAGCTATACACCGTTGACATACATGTATATATAAAATGTATTCGAAGACTGCAATCTGTGGGAAAATTTCAGTTTGAAGAATGGGTGATAGAAATAACAATAATATTGATGGCTATAACTATAATTATATTGCTGTCTGATGGCGTAGATGTGGAATGATGATAAAAATGGGTTAAAGAGGATCTTTAGGTCATTCACATAATGCATGAATTGCCTCAGACTTTTATTTATTTCATGATGATAAGAGTGTTGTCAATTTTAGCGAGCCGCTAGAGCACACTTTGGATGTAAGACGTTAAATGGAGCTGATTTGGAAAACCAGAATCAAAATGGACAAGTTGGATCTCATTGGGAAGGGAGAATATTTCACGTAGGTTACCTGAACTTCAATAATGTGCTTTCTTTAGAAGAATACATTTCATGTTGCAATGTTGAATATAACTGTGGAGCCCTTTCGAGCAATGAAGTTAGTCATTGCAAGTGTTACTAGAATATTCCACATCAGAATCTCATGATGCTAGACAAAATGGTGATGCATAAAATTTTGTAGAATAACTTTCGAAGACGCATAAACGGTCATCCAAGGGTCTTAACTGCATTATTCATCGAAGCGAGAACACCAGAGTACTTTGATTTCAGACATGAAAGGTAGTGAAATATCGTAAGTGTAAAATGGAGTGAGAGTGGGATGTGGGTTATGTACTGACCAATAATCCCACAAGCATTGTAAGTCAAGTAAATAGGGAAATGATCGATTTGGATTGGTCAGTCTGATTGTACCTATAAACTCCAATACAACCGGAATGATGGACGTAAATAACATAGGCAAGTTTTAAGGATAGCTTGACTGTTGCAATGCACGCAGTGACAAGCAATTGGGTGAGGCAACAATCATCCTGAAGACCAACTGAGATAGGTGAAAGGCTAAAAGCTGATTGCTGAAAATTTGTTTATCAATCAGAGGCTTATAAATGGATTTGAAAGAATGCCACATATATTCCGTATATCAAGCATCTGACAGGCGTGATCTAGGTAGTAATTCAGCCACCACTGTGTATGCCATATGACCTGTGTCACACCCACAGAATGATCTGGGACGGAGTAATACTCCTAAAACTAATACAAGTTGTCGGAGAAGGAGGTTGATCATCAAATCATTGTTCATCTGCTCGATGCCTACCATGAGCAATTCGTTTGGTTCAGTGTGGGTCCTATGTATAAGGAAAATTTTGCCACCCTGACGATCACAGAAGACGAAACAGCAAAACGATGAGAGCTAGGTTGGCAGGTTATACGATCACACTGATATCACTCAATGTCTACTCTAATACATTGTACTGCATTGCACCTCAGGAATGAACTGTAAGATTTCGTAAGGTTAGAAATTTTCCTGTTCTTTATAATCCTATTGTTTGTAACGAAATTGGCTCAGAGAAAAACCTGACTGCTTCTGTGAAACAACATATGATCATGCAACAGATTGACACAGGTTTACGTTTCTGAAATCAAATAAAGCTAAGCAAAGAGATCGACACTAGAATCACTGTTCACTGAGTTGACATACAATACGTGCAATCGTAATGATGAAACATCGACTACGGATGCAGGAAGAATTCTGTTACAATTTAAACCAGACAGTGGCAAGTGTCTCAAGTAAGAGCAGAGTTGAAGAAGTGATTCCAGCACCTTGATTTGATTGTGAAAAATAAACTGTGATCAAAAAGTCATTCACTTACTAATACTTCACCACATTTTGCCATGTTAAGCAAGCACAGAAAATATGCAATGTCATTTGATGATAACCAAATTGATCACTCATTATCATACTGCATTATCGTTTTGGCATAACATTTCAAAGAGGTATGGCGAACTGGATCATCGGAGTAATCAATATATTTTGCTGACAAGAAAAAGAATTCACATAGAACGGAATCTGGATGTTAACTTTTATAACACAGTATTTCACTCCCATTTAGCAATTTATGACATTCAGAGTGTTTAATTCGAGCTGGTTGTGAGGAAGTCAATTGATTATTTGCAAAATTAGATGGGGTTACTTTGTTGGGAATCCACAACAATCTGCTATTTCCAACTGGAAGCAGGCTCGAATATCGCAAATCCACAGTCGCTGGTAAAACAAAGACCTCAGTGAAGCGATTAGTTTTATGCTTAATCACTTCCAAAACTGGAGATTTTCATTTCAGTGCAAGTGGTGTGTAGAATCAATTTCAAACTCTTGTTGAGTCACGTTTAGTTCGACTGGTGGTGTGATACTAAATCAGTACAATAACTGAAACACCTACCACATTGATAGATCACTGTATGATTTATTTATTGGTCTCAGGACTATGAATACTGATTGCTTGAGTAATATGAAGAATGCCTGAGAATCAATGGATTTGTAGGATACAGGTCTAATTCATTGTTGTGATGTATAAGAAGTATGTATATATACATTGTTCGCCTGAACGATGCCAATTGGACTTTCCTGCTTTGGATTTCAGGGTGAAATATTGGCTGGAAGAATACAAATAAACTATGCAGTATCTAACGTCACTCTTGCCTTCTTTAAAGATTCAGGGTAAGATTACTTCATTATCACTATTACACTTTTAAATCTAAATCCAACATTGTAAATATCCAAAGCATTGTTGGCACAAATCTCCTGGATCAAATTAAACATGAAATCCATATTAATCATTATGAACATAAATTTCAGTAGAATCCCAGCATGTTTGCAAGATTAAAGTAGAAATTGACGGGCATTTAGTTGTGTCCACCACAGCTTCTTCAGCAGAATATTTCACAGCTGAAAGTGACCATTATTAAAGAGCATATCAGCACTGGGTGGATGACATCCATCATTGTTTTCACTTCAGTAAGTGAGGAATAAAAGGTTTGATTTCTGTTCATAGGGAAACAAAACGCTGTGCATAATCAACTATTGACTATTGTGAAATAGTATGTAGTCTTTAAGAATATTGACTCAAGATTGAGGAGACTTAGTTTATTAAAGCCACTGAGGGTATTTGCATCTTGTCTTTAAGGAAGTCTAATCACAGAGCTAGTTTTCATAACTTGTCATATGAAGGTTAAGGAATTTAGGAGTGGTCAGATGGGTATGCAAAAGTACGGGAAATAACGATAAAATTAGTGAATAGGGAATGACACTGCAGTAATTGTGACATCAGTTTTATGAACAGTCTCAGCTACCCTTTCTGCAATTGAAGAGACCTGTCACAGATGTTGTCAGTGACAAGTAGTTCAAGTTGTTTTCGAAGCTAGTACAAAGCATTTCGTGCCCGTTCTCATCGTGATGTCATCGATAAGAAACTGTCCGATGACCTTCTGATTTATGCGAGTAATTCAAATATGGTAATCATTTTAGGATGGCATTTCAGTTCTCAGATGCTGCCGAGATGTGAATATTTGTCACCTAATAATGATAAATATTAAACATTTGGAGGTAAGTTGAAATTTCATCTTGAGTTAGTGTTCATCACAAAATGACATGAGATGCGGGACCATCACAGACGTGAGAACACTGAACAGCTGTTCCGTCCCAGTATCCGACTCCTCAGCTGTACGCACCCACGACCCAGATAGGGATTGGACTCGGGAATTTCAGGTTTCATGGTGGATGTATTAAACATTCAGCCGCTTGTTAGGAATCCAGTGGTTCACGGCTTTCTCTTTTTTCAATTCGTGATGTAGTGAGACCGTCATCCAAGGCCTTCAGTTAGCATTCGCTTCAATTCCAACTGGTTGACCCCGAGGGTTAATGCCAGTCATTAGAACTTCGACATATCCATCTAGGAGCATGCCAGTAATGAGAACTATACAACATTGAATTTTGTGCTTATTGTTCAGTGCTTCTAGGTTTTCAACGGTTCTCCAACTGCCGTCAATCTGTGATGAATACTACCTTAAAGATAAATCCTGTATTAATCTTTTAGTGATGTCAGTGACCTTTTCAAAAGATGACACTTGACGCTCCTGTGTCTGAAGTGGTCGGTCCCGGAATTCAAATACTAATAGGAATGTCACTCACTGTTAGGCAGGTGCGTCCAACTGACGGGTTTTGAATGGGAAGAGACGCTTGTCGTCGATTCCACTGTTAACCACTAGCCATTGTTACTATCAGAACGAAGTTGTGAGCAAGTTCGTGGGATCCTCGCGTCAGTCCGTATACCAAATGTGGCCAGTCAACTCGGCTCGATCAATGAACGAGAAATTATAAGCAGTGATATAATTCTGCTCATTAAGTTTCTAGCTTCAACATGAGACTTGTAGACTGAATGTTTAAACTAACATTGCTGGATTTTGGCTTGTATGAAGCAATCGAGTAAATACGATTACTTCTGACAATAAACAACAAGACGTATCAATGACCTGAGAAGGTCTACTCTTCAGTCGTATATCTCTCGTTTGAGATTGCATTGTGATAATTACTTGACTCAAAAAGATATTTGGTGCGATAATGACATTCTACACAAGAGCATCCATTAAAATTTCGCTAAATGATACAATGAGTGCAACTCACCCGAAGTACAAACAACGACCACTCTTGAGTTTAGGTACTCAACCTAGTTACCTCTAATCGTTCAGCGCATGCTGCTTTGAACTTGCCACTTTTCTACTCCAAATGATACAAACGAAACCCACTGACTCTGAAAATATCCCTCCATTGGCAAATTTATACAAATGTATAGAGGTGATTATGAGTGTGAAGGTACATGTGAAAGCTGAGAACTGCATATGATTCATAGAAAGGTCTCCGTTGAACTCCTTTCTGACATACTTTACAATAAACAACAGTAAATCCAAAACATGCCACACGATGGCAAACTGGCAAGAATATAAGGCTCAAAGAAGAACTTAATTCAATTTCATCACTACCACAAAGTAATGATCAAACCGATTGTTTTGTCAAGCTCAGTAGAAGTGGCCAGGAAAACGAAAGCCTATTGTTTTATTAATCCGTAATGGACCGTATCATAATAAAATATGATTTGATGTCCCTTTGTGTTGTCTTTGAAAGATGGAAACACTTTTTAGGCAGTTCAACTCATGATTGAAAAATACTACAGTGATTGTTGAAAATATTGTCTTCGTATTGAAACTGAATTTATTACTTTTAATGTATGCTTCGTTAGTTGGTATAAAGTTAACTATCGCAAGGCCATGGAGTGGCCATATGGCAAAAATCTGGGATGCAACTTTGCAACGAAAAGTTGTTATGAATTCGCTGAAATTCAAAGAGGAAAGTGAGTGATTTAATGTTTTGATTAGTTTGTTAACCGTGTTTTGGGAACAGGTGAACGAATAAACTCTTTCCTGCGAAAAATGAGTAGATATAATAAAGCGGAATTTCGAAAGAAGTTCGTTTGTTCATGCTTTTAAATTCACAAATATACATAGATTTGATGAATTGACTGAATTCACATTCATTGTAGGAAATGTTTTATCGAAACTTAAAGATAAAGAAATTGATTCTTGGTTAGAGTATTGGTTGGATCTACAAAATTATCTATCCCCTTGAAGTCTCATATATTTTACCATATCTTGAAATACATGGCAAAGAAAGTGACTTATGTTTGCAAAACCCTGATAAGCAAATGTATGTGGTTAGCACTTCTGGAAACGAAAGGTGTTCACATATGAAATTTAATCTTTAGTATAAAAATCAATGACATCATTCTCAATCTATTGCTTACAAGTAAGAGTTATCATGAAGTCGAAAAGTGCACTTTCATCTTATCTAGCCAGTATTGGAAAGTGGATACAATTCGCATGTTTCCTCTGAAAATGACGCCCTGTGAAGTCCTAATATTTGGACTGTCTCTCAACTGGTGATTATAACTGTATCATTTTTCAAGAAAGGAAGTTGCATTTCTCGACTAAATTTCTTATTTCAAATTGTGACGCTTTAATTGCTTGCAGAATTGTGGATTAGGAATTATACAGATGTTTTCATTACAATAGTTTAACTGTACAAAGACAATAAAATGATTCTCGAATCGAAGCACTATATTTTATCAAATGTTAGTGAAACTAAATTGTATTTGTTTTACTCCTCAAGGAACCAAACAATCGCTCCATTCTGTGATAATTCTAAAATAACATGCATGGGTCCATACGCTTATGGGGTCTGCCTGATTTATATATACGATCAGCCTCTTCCAGAAGAGGATCGCTTCTTTGCAACCGATCCATACGGTGCTGGTCGAGAAGGTAAATATTTTGGAGGTGAAGATCCGTTCCAAGACTACTGTCCAACACAAGTAGTAAGTTTGCCACTGTATTTTCACCTGTTTGTTGTATTCATTTTTAAACGGATGAAACATTACTTGGACTGAAGTAATTTCAGTATTCCAAACAATCCTCAACGCAAGAATCTAAATAATATCGTCCACTGGATTTGGTAACCCATTTTTCGCCTGCATGTTGTAATAAATCACCACTTGAGTAGTGTGTGTCATCGATCCTGAACTCATGTCATACCGAGAACAATACCACCCACTGGGAAGCAGATACATCCAGTTTAACAAAGATACATTCTGGATTCCACTGCTAGCCGCTGTGAATCAGTGATGTCAAATTACGTTAATGTACGATATTTGAGCTTTGAGGTGCCGTCGCATTTTCGAAATGAAGTCGTCATAATGAAAGCGTTAAAAATTCCTTTTAGTATTACTGTCTAATATCCTATGATTTCGCTTCAGTTGACAAAATCCTAAGAGAATGGTAAACAGTTTCAGAGACATGAAGCTGGGATGATGTTGCAAAGTTCGAATTCTAAATTTCAGTTTCATTCGCATGAAAGTAAAATGCCACTTCCGAAATAGGTGACAGAAACAACATCTAAACAGGAGAATGTGGTCGAATTTTTAATAACTTGTTTTGTATTTCTGCTAACTGCATTCTTAGACTAGATTTATGGTTTACATACAGTTGATGTTAAGAGATATTGATGAGAGTGAGCTCAAACTGTCAGAAGCAAAACCTCACCACGAGAAGCACAAGCTGAGCAAAATCGAATGTATCACACAGAAAGTGAGCTATCATGCACTTCCAATTTATCAAGATGAAATGTTCAAGCTCCAGATTACATTTCAGGTTGGTATTCATCATGGACTGAAATGAGTTGGAGAAACATTGGAAACCTGAGACCACTGGGTAGATATTTCGTCGTGATATGGGACTCCAGGGCAGTACAGATCCGTGACCCCGTCCCACAAGCGATCAAACCCAGTGCTTTTGGGATCCGTGGCCAGCACGTTGCTACCGAGCCACTGGTTCAGAACCCAATAGTCCATATTCCTACTTCTATCATTTTTCTCACTCTAAAATAGGAGGTGGGAAACTTTTTCATGATTTCTCAGCGTTTTAGGCACTGGTGTATACTACTTGTAAGTCAAGAGAAGAAAATATCAGCATATTTCACCTAGTGTAATAATTTGTTGAATTATTTCTGACTGACTGACTGACTGAGCTTTCGGCATCACTACAAAGGTGTTGATAGTTATATTACTTGACTCGCGTTAATACAATGCACACAGCAAACCGACTTTGAAAGGTATTTCCATTCAACAAACATCTGATGATATTCTCTGCAGTGATTTGACATTTTAGGCTGATGAAGATACTAGTTTAAGCACAGAATACACTTTTGCGTTTAATTTTATTCAAACATGAACAAATACGTAAACGATTTCTTTCTCTAGTTCGTAACCAGTTTGGGACCTGAATACCCTGTGAATTCTTTCTGTACTCATACGGAGAACATTGAGAAATCGAGTAAGTAATGCATTGTCTTATTGTATTACGCCCTCATTTCACTGAATGGAAATCAAGATGAGAGGTTGTTCATAACAATGTTGCAATATTTAGATGAATTTGAGCTGTCGGGGGTGAATTATAAGCAATAATATATTTTTTACGAAAAGATTGATGTTAAAAGTGTGCAAACTGAATGAAAACAATTAAAGAAACTGTTGACAATTTTTGAAATATTACTCCTTTACTCCACGTATCTTTCAGTGATAGTTTGAGCACTTGCCATATGTAATTATTAATTAATTGTCTTTTTAAGTCGGGAATGACATGTTGATATGGAACTAACAGAGACGTTTAGTGAAGTGGTGTATGATAAATGTATCCGTTTCCCTGTTTCGTAGAGCGAAATGAAGTGCTCTACTCCATGTCTTGCTGATCAACCTCTCTGAAATGAATCAGTCAAAAAGTTCGTGACCATGTATATGGAAACTCATCTAACTTATCCATTTGCAAGTACTTCAATACCACATTTGGAATCAGTTATATAATTCTTCAAGGTTACTAATAGTCCTAATAGCTTCTCAAACCAAACCACGCTCTAAAATTTTGATTGGTGCAGATAGTGACAGCAAGGTAGCATGTGTCAGGTGAACAAATCTTCGAAAGGAAGATAATGAATATATGAAGCAGTCAAGGAAGACCTGAGACCGTTTTGAGATAAGAATGACATAAATGTACAAGGATGTCAAAATAATAAGTGAAATACAATATTAACAGAGAGTAACAAAGCTGTGAACAAATGTTAGGTAGGAAACTGAAATAGCTACTTGTACTAGTAAGTAGTATAAATCTGGAGACATAAAAACCAAAGACGAAGTAGATGAAGAATTAACATGACATTTTTAAAAATAGGTAAATAATTAAGGAATGCTTATTAACGTTAGTCCTGACTCCTGTGAATGTTCACAAGGTTGAACTTTTTGCTACTTAGCTAACAGTGCTTCCAGCTTTCATAATCTACCACGCATGCTTTATCACGAAATTTGTTGGTAGAAACAGCATTAAATACCTAGAGATTTCAGGTATGTTCATTTACTACACGAATGTCAACGCCTTGTTTCCTAGAACCCAAATTTTGTCTTGATGGTTAATAACGACATCACCTACACATTCCTGTATCATTTGAGCATATCTCAATCCTTTCTTGCATTATTAGTGATGATATCAAACAGCCTAGCGATGAAACATGCACCACAAAATATAGAGGGTCAGGTACACTATACCGTGATCACCTAAATCTAGAGCTACAAAATTTGAAAATCACTATAAATTTATCTTGTTACTGAAAACCTATGATCTTGAGTTTATAAGAAGTCTGATACTAACGGACAGTGGAATGTGGTATTCTGTTATTATACTTGTGTTCCGTTGTGAACTCACTATTTCCACATGCACTATTCAAATGAATCGGTTACTTACTGTGAAAAGTGTATTTAGAGGATGCATTACCAGTTTATGTGGAACACGTTCCCACTTTTTTGATTGGGTCTTCAGGTGCATCAGTTCAATAAAAGCAAGGATTGTTGGAATACAGATTCATGAGTAGGGAGTAAGCTTGTTGCTGACCAATAGCGTTCGAGGCCTGCAAAATAGGTATCCTAGTGCCTAATCTATAACATTTGATTCGCTGTATGCATTTCAACAATTGCTTGGATTTAAGTTGATTCGAGGCAATCAATCGGAAACCCTGAACCTAGTTATTGAGCCTGATAGCAATTGTTTGCATGGCGCGTCAGTGAATTTCGAGGTATTGCTTCTGTTTTTACATTCATACTCACGTCACTCATTGTGGCCACGTTGCCACTGAGCTATAAGGAGAACGGTTGATCGCATGCACAACTAGATTAGGTACACTGGTTTGGCACTGGAGTGAAAATTATTTCATGTCGTCTAGTGCTGGGTGGTGCCTGAATTTTATCAATTGTTCTGCGATGTGACCAACGATCTAAGAGAATCAGCATCGCAGTCCATTTCATAGATTTTATCCATATCCATGAAACTGTTGTCCATTGTGGAGAGAATCAATCTATTAGGAACATATTTCTAATGAATGTTTACACACAATGATGTTATTCAGTTTTGGTAATATTTCGAACAACATTACTGCCCGTGATCACACCAATTGTTAGAATTATTTGTTCACACATTGAGGGATAGGAATTTCATTGGTTGTGGTGGGCAAAGGAATCCAGGAAGCGGGTTTCATCCTATTTGTGACTCGTCAGCTGGATGTACCTACACTTCACTGAGTAACGTTGTGTCTACTGAGGTCGAACAATTCTGTAGGATAAAAATAACGGAGGATTACAAGTATATCAATAAATAGTAATAACTAACACCTATTGTACAAGAATTTGCTGTTGTTCCCCCTTGGCATATTGGACAACGTCTTGGTGCTTGAAGTAATGGCACGCAGTTCGATTCTCAGTGGGAACAACATCACTCACTGGGTGCAGGTACATCCAGCTGACGAGTCACAAATAGGATGAAACCCGCTTCCTGGATTCCTTTGCCACCACAACCAATGAAATTCCTATCCCTCAATGTGTGAACAAATAATTCTAACAATTGGTGTGATCACGGGCAGTAATTTTGTTCGAAATATTACCAAACACTGAATATATCATTGAGTGTAAACATACATTTAAAATAAATTTGTAATAAATTGAAAATTTGTAATTGGTTGATCGTTAACTGCAAAATTACGTGATGCGAGTTCCAATTTCAGGTTAGAAATATGTCTCATCGAAGATGCAGACATGCCTTACTGATGCAGGCCTAGGTCAAATAGAGCTTACTACCAATCACCTTTAACTAACTTATATGCGTCAAAGTGCATCACGATGGTCAGCCTGTTAGCTTGGTGGCCACACTGAAAATCGGTCGATGAAATTCCGTCAGCATTCAGGAGAGGACAACATGAAATTGCCTGTCCCCCAATGACTAGCCAATTCACGCTCACTTTAAATTATGCTTCTTT
The DNA here is from genome assembly GCA_944470555.2 of Heterobilharzia americana. Taxonomy (NCBI): domain Eukaryota; kingdom Metazoa; phylum Platyhelminthes; class Trematoda; order Strigeidida; family Schistosomatidae; genus Heterobilharzia; species Heterobilharzia americana. The sequence goes on along the minus strand of CALYCZ020000348.1, from coordinate 136,180 downwards.
TATTGGGATTGATTACTGAATTACTCTTACAGGATATAGTCCAGACATTCTTCTTCGCTGTGTGTTCATTCACAAAAAACGCGATCGTTGTGTTCTGTGTGGATCACTTACTCACTGTTGATTGTCAGAAGCCAAAACACTCAGAAATGAGCCAATTAACATGAAATACTTCGTCTCTCTAATTACTTGGGGTTTCAAAAGGTATTTTGATTGATGGCCTCCCGGCAAAATATCTCATTCTGAGTAAATACATGAGATCTGTTGTGTTCAGAAAGAAGTACTACTAAATGGTTGGTTAGTTAATCTGAATTTTGTTAGTGTTTGAAAACTATACAATACTAATCTGAAGCTTATTTTAATAACAGAGAAAGGAACTAACTACTTTTTTCAAACGTACGGTACCAAAGCAATCTGCATAGAAAATCGACCAGACTGGGTGTATGAAGACTCGTCTCGATTACAGTTGCGTGACGATTTGTTGGGAACATGTCATCGAGTGAGTTTTGCTATTTCTGTTTCATCTTAATCCTCATTACTAAACATCCTTTATTCACAAACTGCAAAATGTGACAGGATTATTTGGTTCCGTAAACAGTAGATTTAGTTCTGCTTAGTATAGGACAGAGTGTGAATAAGGACAGTTTCGTAATCACAACTGGAATGTAAACATGTTCAAATTGGTGAACATATTCCAATTTCAGGTTGGGTGTGAGAGCTGTCTAAGTGGAGAAAGCGGGGAATAAACGCTAATCTATAATGTTCATGTATATTTTGCAACAAAATACTTTCTGCTTTTTAAAATTAACCTTGCACGCTTAGAACATTTTACAGCAAAAGCGTCGAAACATGTCCCAGCATCGAAGTCGGAAATGATAAAAGTCAATGGATTTACGTTAATCTGTTGAGTTGTAGTTTTAAATTGTACTTTTGAAACCTAATAGGAGAATCCATGTTTTAACTATTAGAGATTGTAATTATTCTCCTCTTTCAAACTTATAGTGTGAGCCAGTTACTCAGTGGTTTTGTTCACTTTCTGTGTGCTTTTGCCACTCTTTTCAGTATGAATGTACCAGAGACAAAAGACTGGTAGTCTTGTTTAAAGACTCACGCGTAACATGTCCAAAGAATGGTGGAGAACACAGATTCAATGTAACTGACGGAACAGCTCGTCTAAGTGGAACTATAATATGCCCTAAATCGACAAAATTTTGTAAGGTATGTTTCAAAAATCTTTGCACTTATAATGAAGTGTCAAACGATATAGTTTTCTCTTGAGATGTCTTCGGTTTATATTGAGATAGTCTCAACTAAATGACGATATGATCAATACCTAAAACGTTACATTGATCTAGGTGACTGGCAGAGTAATACAGGACACGCATTCCATCCTATTTTTGACTCGTCATATAAATGTATCTGTACTCCAGTGAGTGATGATGTTCCCACTGAGGCTTCAGACCAGCGCTCTTCGCTTCATACACTAGAGAGTTATCCACTAGACCATTGGGACACGACGGCCACCCCTTGTGCAGCAGGTACACCTGATACAGTTAATCACAATTAATCAGTACCCACGGTTTTCCAAACCATCCTATCCATTGTCAGTCAGGATGCCTTGAAATCATAAGTATAGCTGCATAATATTTTCCTAATGGCTTCTGTCAGCATATGTCTCAAATTTATGATTTCAAATAGCATTACTCTTTCTATCGATTTGTGTTCAGTGACACTTATTGATAACTAGCCTCATAGTTATTTCAACAATGTATTATGTACTTGATACAGTCCACTAGTTGCAATACTTTAGACCTTTACTTAACCTGAGCACACGAATTGTTTCAATGAAATATTCATGGACACAAAGTTGATTTGACCACACTTGCGAGTAAAACTCCTATCTTTCTAACGAAAAGGTTACTCAACTAACCAGCTACCTGATGTTCAAAATGCATTTGTCTGAGAAGTGTTCTATTGTACATATTGAGAATATGAATATGCATTATTTTCACTTTTTCTGATGATTGTTTACTAATTACGTTTCAGTGATTGAGCTGTTCTACGCTCGTGAATGAAGGTATTACTGACAACCTGAAGATAACCATAAGATGAATAACAGTTCAATTTTATAACTGACATATATATTATAAATTCACTGATTATCTCATTTTACTGGAATTAATGTTAGCACATAAATGAACAAAGCAGTAAAACACTGTCTACTTTTGATAACTTCTTTCAGCTGCTTGGTTGATGCAAGATGTGAATTGTTTGTAGAAGACTTTGACATTGATGCTTCAACGGCTTCCATATTATTGACAGAAGCAACTCTGACTGAATTTTAGAGCAGCCGTTTTGCTCAGCGAAGCGAACCATAATCAGATATTTCCTCTTCACTTGACATTATTTATCGAGTTCATTTGCGAAAGAATTTCATCGAAATATCTAAACGTTTGCGTGTGTTTGAACTGAAGCAGTTTATACGTGATACATAAATCGACATTCCTGTTATATATACAGGCTGCAGTAAAGGATGCGAATCTTTCATGTAGTCACTGTCAACTGAAAACTTTGCTAGAGTTTATAAAGTAGACTAGGATTAAATGCTATTTGGACAAGTATCTTAAATTGAGGGATTCATCTGTCCTCTGACAGAAGACTTCTGAAAATTATCCGAAAGCCGTTTCTCTACTCACACATAATACGTACTTGGTAATCATCGGGATATCAGTCTGGTACCGGTAGCGTCTGAGACATTAGCTGTCACCACGCTTACAGGCTGTTCAAAACGCGATTACAGCTGATCCTTGAGAACGAGGCTAGATCACTTTCGCATTGTGAATACACTGATCATATTTTCGAATACAGTCAGAAATATTACAGGTCGATGATCATAGTATTCTCCGTTAATATGGCCGCCTTCAATCAGTTTCAACGGGATTATTTCTGGAATTGTTTGCTATAGAGGAGTTTCCGTATGCACTTTGTGAACATCTCGAGGACGCTGTGTTTTATAATACCTGAAATACAATGGGGGCATACATCCACTTCTACTCATTGTTACAAACTGACAGTCCAGTTGGGTACAGAAGTCGTTGTTGCCATTCATGATGTTCCTGATATGACTGTGAGGTAGGTGCTTGATCGTAGGGTAAATTTCTGCCTGCTGAAAAGCTTTTCGACCTTACGAACGCGAACGATAGAGTTTCACTGTGCAATAACAGACAGGTCACTCAAACCGCATGCAGTCAGTCGGGAATCACTGCTTTCACCGAAGGATTGTTCCTTGCATCATTGAAGTGAAAAGTGTTTTTTTAACAAGATTTGTCACACACTCCACATACAGCCGCTGGTTGGTCAGTCGACAGATGTTACTGAAACGCATGATGACATTGGAAGACGTATAAGTGATGGTGGAGGTATAACTGGTGCAGTTTGCAGCCACATTCCACAGATCAGCGTAGAATATACTAGTGTAAATCACCTTTGGTACCATTATGACGTTAAACGTGAAGTAAACGAATGGATATACAGTGCGTGGAAACCTTGGTCGATCAGAGCTGAGGATGTTCCACGACTCTGCCTGTGCAAGCAAAATAGTCTCCGTCAGTCTACTCACATCTGAGAAGCAAGTGTGTGTGAGCAAGAGGAAGATCGTCATCTTTGACATGGGATTACCTAGAAACATCGGTTCTCAAGGATGGATATGTGGGATAAGTGTCATCCTAGTGATTTCTGCATCGCTTGGTGTTCACTTTCACTGAAACTGGTAGAAAGAAACGAAGAGTTGGCCTGCATATATCGCATTGACTGGTAGATTTATGCCTATAAGTTGACTTTTTCGGTGCGGCTGTTGATATTACTCTAAATGATAGCTACCACTTTGATGTGGTCGACGCGTTAACACATGACAATTATCCGACGAGCGACATCGTCTGGATTGCCTGTTTTCTCCGGGTTCTTCCATCCTATGAATGTTTGCTAAAGAGTGTTGGGATGAAAACCAGTTACCGCTTCGGTGTCCGGTGTGAGTTCAACAACAGTGAGACGTTCCACACAGATGATCAGAAACATTCCCTATAGCAAGGGCACTCCAACCTGAAGTATGCTCTTCCGGTGCCATTTGTTTGTATTGGATGTTTTCTATCTGCCATTAGAACAATCACATAGCATACCAACAATCCTAAAACGGCTGTGTGTGAACAGCCTCAAGGAGATATCCCATGGGCTCTGTGATTACACAAATATTTTCATTTTTCAGGCACCCTGCAGAAACATCAACAGTGAAAGCAAATGGAAAGTGCCACCCACCCATATGGTTCCAGTTAGAAACAAAATACAGACATAACACAGCATCTCTACCTTTCTCCTCTCAGTCGACTTCACCTCTTGATGCCCGTACAACGTCACCAATCACTGTGTGACCACTACCAACAATCAAAGTCAGTGAAACACCACTCATGGTCTCCTAAGACATCACTGCCAGTTTCACCCTAGATTTGTCAACGTCCAACCCTAAGCCTACCAATATCCTGCAATCCCAGATCATGGATGTATATTCTTTTCCTGAGTCTCACACAAATAAAGTGAGTGTCTTCATTAACTTGACGAAGCCAATGCAGTGGATCTCCAAAACCTACTCTGCGTGTGTCCGTAGATTCAGTGAATAGCCTCCGTGAAATTACTGGAGTAGGTACAGCATTAGGTTGTCGAGCAGGAAGTGCGCTTCTTGACTGGTTGCCAGTCAGTAAACTTCTGTGAGCTGTTCGAATGAATGGATCTGTTAAGAAGTAGGGAGAATCGTCAGACGAGCAGATATCTATTCATAATCACCACCTATGCATCCATCGAAATCTGTCATTCATGCTGTGTAAACCAAGATATTTGGATAGAGTCATGATGGCAAGTGACATCAACTCCGAATTCAAAAATCCGAGCTGACGCAACCTGAAAGACTCCTTGGAGGTATCTATGGAATCCAAAGATAACGTGAAATAGATGAATAAATTCAATGAGAATATAAGAACAATCGTTGTGGTTATTTGGATGTTCAAGGTCGATCGAAAGTTTGAGGATGAAACAGCTAATGTCAAACAACTCACCATAAAACATACTTTCGAATAGGAGTTGACAAGCATTTCTAACCATGACTGACTTTACTTTCGAAGTAGCAAGGGAATTAGTAAATGATTTTGCAAAGCGTAGTAAGAAGACTGTGGTTATCTGAGAAGCCTGGTGTATCCGCACAATACATTTCGAACACTCTGATCACACATTTACTTGTCAAGGCATTTTATAAAATGAATGAAAATGTGGTGTTTGTAGAATAAATAAATTAGGATAATACAGGATTTTGGATACATAAAGAGGGTTTGAACTTTCGTATAGCTAAGGCCTCTTTGGACCTAGGTATACGGTCTTGACGACTCATAAAGGCTGTTTTCAGGTCGATCCTGTGACCTATTTCTATAACGTGTCTACCTATCGACGATGACGTCTGTCTGCCATCTGTATTTATCGGATTATTTATATGTAACTGTTTTCTAAGAATTTATGGATATGTTTCACCAATCTCGACTTCATAGTTCGATTACTACTCCCAATGTATGTGTCACCACACACACACGTAGTCTGGTATACACAGGAGGATGTGGCGTAATCAATTATCAGGTGATGAGGTTTATTTTGAAGCACTTGTTTCGTTTCCTCGATGATATTGAAGGAACTATTGCTAAAATCTACAGCGAATGTCCTGTTCATCTTCAACGGTAGTCTGTACAGACAAGTTGACGGAGTGGCTATGGGATCTCCATTGGGACCAGGATTTGCAGGCAGATTTTTGGCAAAATTGGAAAATGATCCTTTGTAGGATCAAATTGCTAATATCGAGTTGTACTGAAGATAAATGGATGATACTTTTTGGTTTTTGATAGATGCATACTTATTAATTCCATTCTGAACCATTCCAACAGTGCTCATTCATCAATTCATTTTACATACGAAAATGAAGTCTATGATTCGAAACACTTTCTTGATGTACTGATGACTAAAAACAAAGATGGCTCTGTACTGAGAGGCATGTATAGCAAAACTGACGTTTTAGGCACAGCATATGCACGATAAGCTTCGTACCGATGAAGTGCAAACACAATGTAATCAGGTGCCTGGCTTTTAGAGTAACATCGTTTTACTCCAAGGAGTATGTGTGGAAAAAGAACTACTGTGTATCTGTGATATTCTAGGTGAAAACGGATATCCGTACAAGCTCATCAAAACTAACATTAGTTACATTGGTTCTAAATGAGATCTGATGACAGTGGGGAAGAAGTGTTTGTTCCTGCACTGGCAATTCAAGGGCGATATTGCAATTGACATTCTTTCACAACGCCTAGCTACAGCAGTTGATAGGACGTTTTATGCAGGTTGGCTTTAGAGATTATTCAGTAGTCGGTCAATGCTCAGTCCGAGACCAAAGGATAGTCTACCTCATCTTAGCTTTCCATCTTGCATATATCAATTTAACTGTTCTTGTGGAACTAGTTACATAAGGTGTGCGACTAGACAGGCGTGTCTCCGGATATGAAAGCATGTACCAGCTTGGTTTGGAAAGGGTGAAATGAAGGTGGTGAAAGGTTCAATCCTAGCACATCTAGTTGACACAGGGATCACATAGATGCTAACAAAGCTTTCAATGTCATTATTTAATGTTCCGAAAACGACACTCAGTGTAGCTCGCCAACGTCTGCTCAACTTAGCGGAGGCTGTCGCAATAAGATTGATCAAGGCTGAACTCTGCATTCAGAGAGAACATGTCCAAGCACTACTTCTCCCTTGGCCCTCAGCTAACTAACGGCCACTCCTACCATCTTAATCGTTATCTTTCTATTCACTATCATATCATTCTTCTGCATATGCATCATCACAATATTGACTAATTTAAAAAGACAAATCCATATCCCTACATTCCCTAGATCTCACACCATTTTGAAAATGTAACTGCCCATAGCATAGCTTGTTTTTATGTTGTACAAATGCATTTTATGATTGTGGAACCCAAAGAGAATTTATTCAAAGGAATATTCTTTGTTCAGATTGTTGCTTTTTATAAATGTTGAGCTTAGCTGTATGTCTTCTTAATAACTGGATTAAGTCTTCATCTTAAGATTACACTTTTTGATTCCCCTTCATACGGTAGCGTGATGCAGACATCCTTCTTCGAGACAGAATACTGATGAGTTCGCACTGTTGAGCCGTTCTTATAACGGTTGCTGAACTTCAAGGGATATGCATTATCCATGAGTGTCTGTTAAAAATTTGAATTTCGTTTTTCAGATCCCTATATTTTCCAAATCCTGTATTATCCTAATTTATTTATTCTACAAACACCACATTTTCATTCATTTTATAAAATGCCTTGACAAGTAAATGTGTGATCAGAGTGTTCGAAATGTATTGTGCGGATACACCAGGTTTCTCAGATAACCTCTGTCTTCTTATTGCTCTAAGTAAATTCGTCAATCAGACTGATTGTTTCAAATTAGTAAATGTGCATGAAGGTGAGCGGATAAGGTTGCTAACTGATGTCCAGTCAGAAGACATAAGGAAATAAGCAACCAATGTGATCGCCATTTGAGTACAAATTTTGAATGTGAATACCATTGGCAAGGAGGAATTTCATTCATTGAAACCTATGCCATCTGAATTTCCGAAGCTATATGCATTACCAAAGATTCTTATCTTTCATGTGTCGTTCCCGCACACCAAAACTGGTCAAAATGTTTCGTCCAGTTTGGAACAAACTCTGTAAGTTTTCTGCTGAAAGAGACTTTTCAACTTGTTGACTGTCTCAGTAACGCGAACGTCAAAAACAAGACCATGTACTCTTTCAACGTAAACTCTTCATTCACCAGAGTGTTGCTGTCAAAGACAATCGACATTCTCTATGACTACATATCTTCTGCAAACCATCTATTCCTTACTACTGCGACTTTTCTGAGGGAACCAACAAAGCTGCTTTCACATTTGAAAGTGAACGCTTTCGACAAGTTGACGATGTATCTGCCGGGGATCACTTGAGACCATTAGTGGCTGATATCTGTATGCCACATATTGACTATCCAACTGTCGATTTCATCGCTAAAGTTCCTCTTTACAAGAGGTGTGTCGATGACTTCACAGTGATTTGTGACAAGCATGAGGATTTGCTTTGTCTACTAAAAATATTTAACACCGTGCAAACTCAAATCAGCCTGACTCGTGAGAAAGAGAATAATAATCTGCCATTCGTGGACGTACTCTTGAGTCGACAAGCTGGTGGTACAATAAGATGATCAGTCTACAGAAAGCCTACATGGGCAAGACAGTATCTCAATTTTCACAGCTTTGTCTTATCCAACACAAGCGAGGTGTAATAAAATGGCTGTTTTATGGGATCTACCATATCTGTACATCAGATACGATGGATGATGATATCAAGTTGCTGACCAAAACACTCATGGAGAACGGATATCCATTGAAGTTTAAAAGCCAATACAGAAGTCAGGTAGTGCCAAAGACAGCTCTTTACACCGTACCCAAACGAAGTGTCCACATCATTTTACTGTGTAGAGGGGAGACGAATGGCATAAATTTGAGATGTAGGCTGACAGAAGCCATTAGGAAAATATTATGCAGCTATACTTATGATTTCAAGGCATCCTGACTGACAATGGATAGGATGGTTTGGAAAACCGTGGGTACTGATTAATTGTGATTAACTGTATCAGGTGTAGTTGCTGCACAAGGGGTGGCCGTCGTGTCCCAATGGTTTAGTGGATAACTCTCTAGCGTATGAATCGAAGAGCACCGGTCTGAAGCCTCAGTTGGAACATCATCACTCACTGGGGTGCAGGTACATCCAGCTGACAAGTCACAAATAGGATGGAATGCGTGTCCTGTATTACTATGCAAGTCAGCGAGATCAATATCAAGTATGTTCAGTTTATGTTATCCCGTCAAATCAAGCATAAACAAATGACAAAATAAGCAAATATTTCGTACTATTCCTTAACGTTTCCATCCTGTTAGGAAGATCCTTCTCAAGATTATCAATCTGACATTAGGTTTTCAGGTTAATAATAAAGTTTGGTAGAGAAGGTAGCCTTCATGCTCATCCAACTGCATCGTGATACGGAACGAAGAACATTATAATGTAGGTGAATGAACAATGGAATTGGTCAGAGAGGCTTTTGCAAGATGTGCAAATAAAGTGGAACGAAATTAGGGTGGTGAAAAGCACACAGGAGTTGTTAGCCACTTGGGTGATGTTTTAAAAATTACGTTCAAACTGGTGCGACTATCGCATTTTCAACATCCTCTGTATAACTCCTAACTTTACTGTCTAATTCCTGACATTCAAATTGAAAAATTTCGCATCGTTCACTTAGGACTCAAAATCTATCACAAGAACTTGTTTGCGAGCCGGAACACCGTAGGCGTAGTGCTGCTTGAAGCTACTTGGAATGGTATGAAAATCCTCGATGACCTCAATAAATAACCTCTTTCGGATAGCTCGCATCTGCATGGATCTCAACCATACTTTTGTATGTGCATACCACGGTCTGCGCCTTACTTTTTGCAGTAAACAGATACTGGTTAAACCTGTGTGTGTTCGATTGGAAGATAAGAACATGGAGTGCGTTTTCAGAGAGGGGATAGCTAAGCATTTATCTGAGCGTGATAGCGATGCTAATCCTGGTGAAATCTAGTGTGAAATTAAGCCTGCTGTATAATCAGCCTCAATGACAGTTGGTCGCCTACATCTAAGGGTAAGTATATGTCAACCCATATCAACTAAATTGATTGGTGTGAAGCAACTCATTCCACCTGCCTCTAGTTAAGACAAGGACGTCAAGTAGTTGGAAAGTAAATTGACTAAGAGTTTTCTAAATGAACAAGAAAAGTAGTGGGTGTCGAAATTGAGAGCGATGGAAAATACATTAGAATTAAGTAATACCCTGCAACTAATAAGGCTTATCAGGGATATTAGCAGGAGGAAAACGACAGTTAGAGGAACCATCATTGGAGAAGGATGGAAGCTCGATAATTTATGAAGACTGTTGCCAACAGCGTTTAGAGGCACACTCTGAAGAACATTCCAACCGGTCCACAGCAACGTTTGCACTACCAAGCATCCAGCCTGAAGCCAAATAGGAAGTGGATGCCTGCCCTCGAAATCTCCTCAAAGTGGAGAGGGTTGTATTGATCATGAAACGATGCGAAGCAACAGAACCCGAGATTTTTGACGGGAACCTTTAATTGTGTGTGGTTGGAAAACAACCTGAGTAGGTAACAGAAGTGTAAGTTAGTGTATTGGAATCACAGGTATTCCTATGAAACTGGTCTAATTTCCTTATCACTCCTGTCTATAAGAAGGTGGAGAAGTCTTTCTGTGCCAGTTGTATGGTGATCAGCATACCTAAAATTTTGTACAGCACCCTGAGATCCATAGTGATACAACGCCTAAGTGGAACTTCAGAACATCAAACTTGGAAGAAGCTGGCAGTTTTCGGACCCGGCAGGTTCCAGAGTGCAAGCATACTTATCAGCGGCCGACACTTACCATACATATGACCTGATCACGGTATTCGGTTCTGTCCACCGTGAGGTGTTGTGGCAGTATCTGGCAGCGAAATAGGGTACCCACAAAACTAATCGAAGCTCTCCACTCAAACTCACGCGATCTTCTAAGGCCTCAATGAAGAGTTTACACCTAGATTGGAGACAAACAGTGGTGTCTGTCATGGATGCCGAGTAACACTGTTCCTATTCAGCTTCGTTATTCAGTCACTAATAGACAATATATAATGTCTTCGACTTCATAGGGATCGATATACTCCCTGGAGGGTATCCGACTGACGTCGAGAACGCAGACGATATCCTCCTTCTAGGTGAAGATGCCGACAAAATACAGGGTCTTATGACTATCCTGAGCAGAAATCTGAGCACATTTTCCATGCGTTTTGTAGCTATCGGATTTAAGATGGTGCTTTAGAACTCCGTTGCACCTACTCTCAGGTTAGGTATGGTGAGTGAGTCGATGGGATCCATCAAACGGCTTACGTCAACCTGAACAGGTTGATTGCTGGCGAAATCTCAACTTGGATGCAGAAGACATGTCTGGAACTTGCCAGAGTGCATCACCTGTGGTGTCGGAAAGGTGTTCGGCTATCTGTTACAGGAGGAGTTTGTTACGCTGCAGTTTTTGTTCTGTCGTGTTTTGCGACTGTGAGATGTGGCCCTTAAAAGTAGAAGATACGAAGCCGGTTCAAGTTCTCGACTGTGAGTATCTTCGTAGCATTTCTCACACATGAATCACCGTGTGAACGATGTCAAGTTTAGTTAAAGGGTCCTACACAAGACAGACAGGTCGATGAATGATGTTGTGAAGCTTAGTCGATTGAGATGGCTTTGAGATGGACTGCGCAAACTGAGCCACCACTTACCTCAACGAGCAACGCTAAGCGAAGTTGGATTAGTTTGGAAGAGGGTTCAGAGTTGTCAAACTATTACGTGGCACAAGTCGATGAGGTCACTGACTGTTGGTATGAGTCGCGTGGGAAGATGTTGACTGCCTGGTTGGGGTCCTCGAAACGAAAGGAATCAGTCATTGAAGATTCTTGGTGTAACGACTGCAAATCAGAGACGGTGGGGCGGATAATATTCACTCTAAGACATCTTCCAAAGCTAGAATATCCACAGCATCCCTCATCTTCAAACTTCTTCTTCTATGTACTCTGTCTACTTTGATATCACTCCTTTTCCATCCATTCGCTCTTTTAATACTACTGTGAAATGTATTAACTTCAACTGATGCACTTCTCTACATGGCCCCACGTTTAATTCTGTCCATCCTTTTATCTTGTTCAAATAACCCATGGCGCAGAAATAGAATTTTTCGGCTGAGAAAAACTGACATGTAGAAGGGCTTGTCGGCATTTATATTATTAGGAACGATCACGATCGAGTAAAAAGATAGATCGTTTTCGACAATACTATTGGGCCTACAATACAATGCTAGATAGGAGAAGAAACGTCTGCGACGAAATGGGATGAGAAAGTGTACTGTGTCAAGGTGTGAATTGTCTGAAAACGATTCACATGTTGACCTGACAGGCGAAGACGTAGTCAGAAGAAAATGAGATGTATGTTGGAAGTGATATAAATATGGTATTTGCCATCAATCGAATTCAAAATGAAGAACAATGTGAAGATAGACTCAAAATCACAGATTGCAAGTTTTTCTTTCACACAAAGAAACCACACCTAAACTGCTAAATTATCCATGTTGTCATCCTAGACAACTGACACATCATGCTTCACAAACTTATTTGATTCAAATCAACAGAAGACCTTAAAATTTAACTCTGATGAAGCTCGAGGATGGTAACTGACTAGATGATGAAGTAGTGAACGCTTAAGTAACTTGCATTCTGCTGTTGCCAATACAATAAGAGGGTGCATTGAAATGGGTTTGGAAGGAGCCTGCGTTGTAGTAAGTAGTAAGTTGACTTGAAGTAAAACACTCGAGTGATCTCTAGTGGTGGGTTCTCCTTGACTCATCCATATACTAGCTGTCAATTACAGAAGGCAATCCAAAGACGAACAGATAAGAATGTTGTGATCTGAGATCTAGACAGTAACTGTTTCGAATTGTTTTCTACTCCGCCATGCTTTTGGTAGCATTCATTAAAATATGGTTTCAAATTTCTCAGAGTAATTCTATGCGAGTTACCATTCGAAGCGTTGTCATATTGAATCATCGTCAACCACATCTTCCAAACCGATTCAAGGAAGAGTTACCTGTCAAGTTGTACATTGACATATGCATCCACTTGGTAGCTGAAACGTGTGATGCAATTTGGATCATAGAACATAAGAATAACAGCAATGATATTGTTACGTGATGACGTTAGATATGAATATTAACTGAAGGGGTTATGTGTAAGGTTGAATCATCCATAGGATGTAAGTAGGATAAAACAAAGTTGAAATGTGAATGAATAATACACAAGCAATGCATTAGATTGCATGAACGAGAGATGCATGTGTTTACTCACTCCTAATTATTGAACAGATTCAGTGGAACTGCATCGGAAACTGTTAAGTGTAAACCTAGTACAAGTTATTAGACATAGATTATATTTGCATAAGTCTCAGTGTGTTAGAGATGAGATACTTCCAAAGTTTTACCTGGTGTGAGCTACTTCAGGAAAAATAAGGCGAAATGTCCGAGTTATTCTACTTCACCAGCGGAAGGTACATTAAACACAACCTGTATCCGATGTCCACTTTTCATTCGACCCCCAAATGTGTGATAATATTCATCCAAGTCTTGATCACATACCCCACGAAAGGGTGTGAATATTTATCTAACATGAGAGATAAGTCGAAAAGCTTGATGTTATTACCGAGGTGTAGAAAAAGAATGTGCATACTTTTCTACGAAATGGTGAGACTTCACTTCATGAATAACCGACAAGTCCACCGCCTTTAGATATTGAAATCAAAGATAACGTGAAACACCTGAATAAATTCAATGAGAATATAAGAACAATCGTTGTGGTTATTTGGATGTTCAAGTTCGATCGAAAGTTTGAGAATGAAACTCCTAATGCCAAACAACTCACAACAAAACATACTTTCGAATAGGAGTTGACAAGCATTTCTAACCATGACTGACTTTACTTTCGAAGTAGCAAGGGAATTAGTAAATGATTTTGCAAAGCGTAGTAAGAAGACTGTGGTTATCTGAGAAGCCTGGTGTATCCGCACAATACATTTCGAACACTCTGATCACACATTTACTTGTCAAGGCATTTTATAAAATGAATGAAAATGTGGTGTTTGCAGAATAAATAAATTAGGATAATACAGGATTTTGAATACATAAAGGGGGTTTGAACTTTCGTATAGCTAAGGCCTCTTTGGACTTAAGTATACGGTCTTGACGACTCATAAAGGCTGTTTTCAGGTCGATCCTGTGACCTATTTCTATAACGTGTCTACCTATCGACGATGACGTCTGTCTGCCATCTGTATTTATCGGACTATTTATATGTAACTGTTTTCTAAGAATTTATGGATATGTTTCACTAATCTCGACTTCATAGTTCGATTACTACTCCCAATGTATGTGTCACCACACACACACGTAGTCTGGTATACACAGGAGGATGTGACGCAATCAATTATCAGGTGATGAGGTTTATTTTGAAGCACTTGTTTCGTTTCCTCGATGATATTGAAGGAACTAATGCTAAAATCTACAGCGAATGTCCTGTTCATCTTCAACGGTAGTCTGTACAGACAAGTTGACGGAGTGGCTATGGGATCTCCATTTGGGACCAGGATTTGCAGGCAGATTTTTGGCAAAGTTGGAAAATGGTCCTTTGTAGGATCAAATTGCTAATATCGAGTTGTACTGAAGATAAATGGATGATACTTTTTGGTTTTTGATAGATGCATACTTATTAATTCCATTCTGAACCATTCCAACAGTGCTCATTCATCAATTCATTTTACACACGAAAATGAAGTCTATGATTCGAAACACTTTCTTGATGTACTGATGACTAAAAACAAAGATGGCTCTGTACTGAGAGGCATATATAACAAAACTGACGTTTTAGGCACAGTATATCCACGATAAGCTTCGTACCGATGAAGTGCGAACACAATGTAATCAGGTGCTTGGCTTTTAGAGTAATATCGTTTTACTCCAAGGAGTGTGTGGAAAAAGAAATACTGTGTATCTGTGATATTCTAGGTGAAAACGGATATCCGTACAAGCTCATCAAAACTAACATTAGTTACATTGGTTCTAAATGAGATCTGATGACAGTGGGGAAGAAGTGTTTGTTCCTGCACTGGCAATTCAAGGGCGATATTGCAATTGACATTCTTTCACAACGCCTAGCTACAGCAGTTGATAGGACGTTTTATGCAGGTTGGCTTTAGAGATTATTCAGTAGTCGGTCAATGCTCAGTCCGAGACCAAAGGATAGTCTACCTCATCTTAGCTTTCCATCTTGCATATATCAATTTAACTGTTCTTGTGGAACTAGTTACATAAGGTGTGCGACTAGACAGGCGTGTCTCCGGATATGAAAGCATGTACCAGCTTGGTTTGGAAAGGGTGAAATGAAGGTGGTGAAAGGTTCAATCCTAGCACATCTAGTTGACACAGGGATCACATAGATGCTAACAAAGCTTTCAATGTCATTATTTAATGTTCCGAAAACGACACTCAGTGTAGCTCGCCAACGTCTGCTCAACTTAGCGGAGGCTGTCGCAATAAGATAGCTGCTACCTTGACGTGGTGGTCGGGCTTGCATATCACAATGACCCAACGAGCTATGCTGGTGGAACGCTTGTTCCCTCGAGGTCCTACCATACCAGAAAGGTCTGTTGGGTAGTGGTTAGACGAAAAGCAGTTACCGTCATAGTGTAAATTGCTATACTATGATGGGGGTCTGAGGGCGAAGTCGTACTGCTGCTAGCTGGATGGGGTGTGACAGCAGTAAGGTGTTTCCCTTGGATGACCAGCAGTGCCAAGCTGATGCTGCCTTCTCAGTGGAAGGGGGGGTTAGAAAAGGTCGGCCCCAAAAATAACACACTCCACCACGCCCCACGGTCTGCCGGGCCGGCGGTGTTGGTTCACTTGTCGTTTCCTTTCGCTCATCCGGCCCCAAAAATACAAAAATTCAAAATAATCATACTCAAAAGGCTGGGTGTGACAGGCCTCAAGCAGATGTCCGATGGGCTCTGCGGTCACACAAATCTCTTTCAGGTACCTTAAGAAGAAATAGCCTTCCACGGTGTGGGCAGCCGGGAAGTGTCAACCGCCCTCACAACTCTGTCAGCACCCAAGTTTCTTCTGACTGCTATCCTCCTCCTCCATCATTACCTTCTAATCTTCCTTCACGTCTCTTAATTAATGATGCTGCATCATCTTCAATTTCTCCTACCTCTGCAGCCTTCGACAACGATCTGAGTCCACAGAACAGTGTCCCTGGTCTCCTTAAACCACGCTCCAAATTACATATTGGAGCCTTCAATGTCCGCACCCTCCGTCAAATTGGCCAACAGGCTTCGTTGGCAAAGACTCTAGCAACTCGAGGCATGGATGTGTGCTGTGTTTGTGAGACACGCATACAGGACCCAAGTGTGGTTATTCACCTGACCTCTCCTGACCAATCTGGTGAATCTGCAAAATTCACCCTTCGAGTTTCTGGAGATTCGATAGCTAGCTCTCGTGGTCTTGCAGGTGTAGGTATAGCATTAAGCACCAGGGCAGAAAACTCACTACTAGACTGGATCCCAGTTGATAGTCGCCTCTGCGCTATGAGGCTGAACGGCACAGTGAGAACTAAAAGGAATAGTGAGACTCGCCGTTGTCTCTTTGTAATCTCTGCTTACGCACCCACTGACTGTAGTTCGGATGAAGTGAAGGACGAGTTCTACCATAAACTGTCTAACCTCCTCTCGAAAGCCAAACGTTCGGACGTAGTGGTTGTTGCAGGTGACCTCAACGCACAGGTGGGTAGACTGAGTGAGGCAGAAAGGCACTTAGGTGGCACTTTCGGAATCCCAGCTGAACGTACAGATAACGGTGATCGCCTATTACAACTATGCTCAGATAACCGCCTATTTTTAGCCAGCACAAATTTCAGACATAAAGAAAGGCACTGTCTGACCTGGCGTCCACCGAGCTCGACTCAGCGATGGACACAGATAGACCACATTGCTATTAGTCATCGCTGGAGAGGATCGGTGGAAGACTGCCGCTCCTTCTGGAGTACGTGTTTGGACAGCGATCATGCGTTGGTCCGAGCACGTATATGCCTGCGTCTCAATGGACGTAGAAAAAATTTGGCAACAAAACCACTACGAGTTCTGCTGGACAACGAAAACACCAAAGCCGTGTTCAGTGAGAAGTTGGCTAGGCAGTTATCGGAACAAAAGACTGTCACTCATCCAGAAGAAGCTTGGTGCCATCTTCAGTCTACTGTAAAAGCAGCACTGGAGACTGTAGCCGACTCCAAGATAATGGCTAAAAAGAGCCAGTGGATATCAGCAGCTTCTTCCAAACTAATGGATGCACGTGAATGCATCCCTGCAGGCTCTGAGTACAATGAAGAGCGAGCGCAACTTAAAAATAAACTGACGAAAAGTCTGCGCAACGATCGTGAACAGTGGTGGGCAGCAAAGGCTAAAGAGATGGAAAAGGCAGCGGCGATCGGTAACAGTAGACAGTTATTTAGACTTATTAAGGAGACTGGGGGGAAATGGTCAACAACAGTTAGTGAGGTTATAGCGGAGAAGGACGGATCGATTCACTCGCAGGGAAGGCGACTGGGACGATGGGCAGAACACTTTGAGGAACAGTTTAACTGGCCTCCAGCCACCATTGCGCTGCCCGCTATCCAGTCGGACCCTGAATGGGACATAGAGACAGGTCCCCCAACACTAGAAGAAGTTGAGAAAGCGGTAGGTAGCCTGAAACGGGGAAGGGCAGCAGGACCAGACGGACTACCTGCTGAGGTATACAAGAATGGTGGTAGAGTTCTCTTAGTCAGGCTAACGGAAGTGTTAGCCAGTATATGGGAATCAAATACGATCCCCTCCGACTGGTCTAAGTCACTGATCATCCCAGTCTTCAAGAAAGGCGAGAAGTCCTCTTGTGATAACCACAGAGGAATCAGCCTGACAAACATAGTGTCTAAGATCCTAAGTTCTATAATTCTCCGACGCCTGAGTGGAGCTCGGGAACAGCAAGCCCGAGAAAACCAGGCAGGCTTTAGACCTGGCCGTGGATGTATCGACCAAATATTCACACTGCGCCAGGTCCTGGAACATAGGCATGCTTACAGACGCCCGACAATAGCTGTATTTCTCGACCTGAAGGCGGCATTTGACTCCGTTGATCGAGAAGTCTTATGGCAGTGTCTGTCACTGAAAGGCGTGCCTAGTAAGTACATCACCTTATTGAAAGCTCTCTACTCGAACACTTGTGGGCATGTTAGAGCCTATGGTGAGTTGTCCAGGGAGCTATACTCATCAAGTGGTGTCCGTCAAGGATGCCCACTATCCCCATTCTTATTTAATTTTATCATAGATATTCTTATGGAGGTTTCCCTCTCGTCACCTAATTACAAAGACGTTGACCGGATCACAGGTGAATTTTCCTTAGATCTAGAATATGCAGATGACATAGTCCTGTTAGGTGAAGACGCTGACAAGATGCAGAGTCTTCTGAACACTTTGAGTGGGAATTTGAGAATGTTTGGGATGCGATTTTCACCACCCAAATGCAAATTTTTGCTCCAGGACTGGTCTTCAGCGGTACCGCGGTTAACAATAGAGAGTGAAGTGGTTGAGTGTGTTGACCACTTCACTTACCTGGGAAGTAGGATCAACTCCGGTGGGTTAGTTGCCGATGAGATTTCTGCACGGATACAAAAGGCTCGATTGGCTTTTGCCAATTTGCGCCACCTATGGCGCCGCCGTGATATTCGTTTGTCTATTAAGGGTCGCGTGTACTGCACAGCAGTCCGCTCTGTTCTACTGTATGGCTGTGAAACATGGCCATTGAAAGTGGAAGACATGAGAAGGTTACAGGTATTTGACCACCGTTGCCTTCGTAGTATAGGACGTATTCCGTGGTGTCACCATGTGAGTAATGCAGAAGTTAGGTGTAGAGTTTTAGGGAGAAGAGGTAAGTCAGTCGACGAGGTTGTGAACCTTCATCGACTGAGATGGTTGGGACACGTACTACGTATGCCTAGTCACCGATTGCCTCGTCACACAATGTTGGCTGAGGTGGGTTCAGGCTGGAAAAAGGCCCGAGGTGGCCAGACTAAAACATGGCACCAATGTATGAAGTCTCTGACTGTTGGTTTAAGCCATGTAGGACGATGCAGACTAGGTGGTTGGGGTCCACGGGACAAGAGGAACCAGTGGTTGGAGACCCTAGGTGATATGGCTCAGAACCGAAGTCAGTGGCGCAGATGTATACACACATTATCCTCATCTTAACAACGCTATACCGAATCTCACTATTTTGTCACTCCTCTTTCCTTTCTTCTCATACTTTATATTTCTTTTGACTGCATTCACTTATCTTCATCCTTCACCTCACTACCTTTTTACTTGATGTGCTGATATGAGGTGTGGCAACTCGGACCGTTACGCAGTAATGCCTGGTCCTATGTTGATAATGATGATGATGATGATGATGTCGCAATAAGATTGATCAAGGCTGAACTCTGCATTCAGAGAGAACATGTCCAAGCACTACTTCTCCCTTGGCCCTCAGCTAACTAACGGCCACTCCTACCATCTTAATCGTTATCTTTCTATTCACTATCATATCATTCTTCTGCATATGCATCATCACAATATTGACTAATTTAAAAAGACAAATCCATATCCCTACATTCCCTAGATCTCACACCATTTTGAAAATGTAACTGCCCATAGCATAGCTTGTTTTTATGTTGTACAAATGCATTTTATGATTGTGGAACCCAAAGAGAATTTATTCAAAGGAATATTCTTTGTTCAGATTGTTGCTTTTTATAAATGTTGAGCTTAGCTGTATGTCTTTTTAATAACTGGATTAAGTCTTCATCTTAAGATTACACTTTTTGATTCCCCCTCATACGGTAGCGTGATGCAGACATCCTTCTTCGAGACAGAATACTGATGAGTTCGCACCGTTGAGCCGTTCTTATAACGGTTGCTGAACTTCAAGGGATATGCATTATCCATGAGTGTCTGTTAAAAATTTGAATTTCGTTTTTCAGATCCCTATATTTTCCAAATCCTGTATTATCCTAATTTATTTATTCTACAAACACCACATTTTCATTCATTTTATAAAATGCCTTGACAAGTAAATGTGTGATCAGAGTGTTCGAAATGTATTGTGCGGATACACCAGGTTTCTCAGATAACCTCTGTCTTCTTATTGCTCTAAGTAAATTCGTCAATCAGACTGATTGTTTCAAATTAGTAAATGTGCATGAAGGTGAGCGGACAAGGTTGCTAACTGATGTCCAGTCAGAAGATATAAGGAAATAAGCAGCCAATGTGATCGCCATTTGAGTACAACTTTTGAATGTGAATACCATTGGCAAGGAGGAATTTCATTCATTGAAACCTATGCCATCTGAATTTCCGAAGTTATATACATTACCAAAGATTCTTATCTTTCATGTGTCGTTCCCGCACACCAAAACTGGTCAAAATGTTTCGTCCAGTTTGGAACAAACTCTGTAAGTTTTCCGCTGAAAGAAACTTTTCAACTTGTTGACTGTCTCAGTAACGCGAACGTCAAAAACAAGACCATGTACTCTTTCAACGTAAACTCTTCATTCACTAGAGTGTTGCTGTCAAAGACTATTGACATTCTCTATGACTACATATCTTCTGCAAACCATCTATTCCTTACTACTGCGACTTTTCTGAGGGAACCAACAAAGCTGCTTTCACATTTGAAAGTGAACGCTTTCGACAAGTTGACGATGTATCTGCCGGGGATCACCTGAGACCATTAGTGGCTGATATCTGTATGCCACATATTGACTATCCAACTGTCGATTTCATCGCTAAAGTTCCTCTTTACAAGAGGTGTGTCGATGACTTCACAGTGATTTGTGAGAAGCATGAGGATTTGCTTTGTCTACTAAAAATATTTAACACCGTGTAACCACAAATCAGTCTGGCTCGTGAGCAAGAGAATAATAATCTGCCATTCGTGGACGTACTCTTGAGTCGACAAGCTGGTGGTACAATAAGATGATCAGTCTACAGAAAGCCTACATGGGCAAGACAGTATCTCGATTTTCACAGCTTTGTCTTATCCAACACAAGCGAGGTGTAATAAAATGGCTGTTTTATGGGATCTACCATATCTGTACATCAGATACGATGGATGATGATATCAAGTTGCTGACCAAAACACTCATGGAGGACGGATGTCCATTGAAGTTTAAAAGCCAATACAGAAGTCAGGTAGTGCCAAAGACAGCTCTTTACACCGTACCCAAACGAAGTGTCCACATCATTTTACTGTGTAGAGGGGAGACGAATGGCATAAATTTGAGATGTAGGCTGACAGAAGCCATTAGGAAAATATTATGCAGCTATACTTATGATTTCAAGGCATCCTGACTGACAATGGATAGGATGGTTTGGAAAACCGTGGGTACTGATTAATTGTGATTAACTGTATAAGGTGTACCCGCTGCACAAGGGGTGGCCGTCGTGTCCCAATGGTCTAGTGGATAACTCTCTAGTGTATGAAGCGAAGAGCGCTGGTCTGAAGCCTCAGTGGGAACATCATCACTCACTGGGGTGCAGGCACATCCATCTGACGAGTCACAAATAGGATGGAATGCGTGTCCTGTATTACTCTGCGAGTCACCGAGATCAATATCAAGTATGTTCAGTTTATGTTATCCCGTCAAATCAAGCATAAACAAATGATAAAATAAGTAAATATTTCGTACTATTCCTCAACTTTCCCATCCTGTTAGGAGGATCCTTTCCAAGATTATCAGTCTGACATTAGGTTTTCAGGTTATTGGTAAGGTTTGGTAGAGAAGGTAGCCTTCATGCTCATCCAACTGCATCGTGATACGGAACGAAGAACATTATAATGTAGGTGAATGAACAATGGAATTGGTCAGAGAGGCTTTCGCGAGCTGTGCAAATAAAGTGGAACGAAATTAGGGTGGTGAAAAGCACAAAGGAGTTGTTAGGCACTTGGGTGATGTTTTAAAAATTACGTTCAAACTGGTGCAACTATCGCATTTTCAACATCCTCTGTATAATTCCTAACTTTACTACCGAATCTCTGACATTTATATTCCTTTTGAAATCTCATCAATGTCAAGGTTAACCATTGTTTCATCATCTTCAAGGCTCATGAATATAGCTATTGGTATACCGTCCAACGGTTACGTACTATTGGTTGACGCAGCCAACTCTGGAGCATGCTCAGGTGGAGCAGCAGCTTTCGCATCATCGTGTAGTATGGATCCCGAAACTGATAGGTTTGTCATTACATACATTTGAAATATATTTGTAAATACGAGTGAAATGTTACAAGCAATCACTTCAAGCATACACAGAAGACACATGTGTGATAATTCTCCAGAGCTCAATATATCCATTGATCCTAAGTTAATCGTTGATATCATTTTATTTAAACAGTTTACTAGTGTTACCCTGGTAGTCTTAAACTCGTTTTATTTTTTAATCTATCACCAGCCGTTCAGTTGAGTACCGTTGAGATCATAAGTTCAAGTTTAACGATGAACAATTTTCGAATCCGCCATCAACCAAAATTAGCCTCAGATTGTAATTAGTTGACTGTAGAAAAGTACTTAACTAGTACGTTGTAACGTAGCGAAATTTCACATTTGGCTATTTTGTCAAGTGGGATTAGTACGAAAAGATGGATTTCCTCACGTCAACTGTCTTCTCAATGCTGCTTCCATTTATCACTTTGCTAAGACTCGTCTTCTTGTTCATCAGATCATAAAGAATGTAAAGATATTCAAAGTTGGATTAATCATAGCGACGGAGGAGCATGAAAATGATGCTTGCATTAGATAGAGCTTTTCATCATGTACGAGGATAAAGTCTTTATACATCTAGATTCAGTGTGCCAAATCTCTGCACCCCAAATACAAATTTCGGAATATAAGATGGAACTTTGTTTCTTCAAATGCAAAATATTAAGTCCTGATGCTACGAGTATTTCCTTTGCATTTTAGACCAGTTCTTGGATACGTCAACTTGTGTCCAAGTAAGATGGATATCACATATCCTGGGGTTAAAAATACACTGGGAATCCTCATTCATGAGATTGGCCATGCCCTCGTAAGTTTCTTTGTTGCTTGAGCTTTGTTTTTCATCACAGCATATCTTCAAGATTGTCTCGTTTTTCAATTATGTCGAACCCCCTTCTTGAAAATATTTGCACCCTAGATCAATGTAACATGAATCTTATCAATGCCGACATTCCATAGTACAAGTTCAAATAAAACACATTTTGCAATAGAAATTTTAAACTTTAGATCAACCCGCTTTTTTATTTTCAAAATTCCATCATGTTCAATGCTATTGTATTTTCCTGTTGCAGGGATTTTCGGCTTACAATTTCCCCTTCATGCGTTATCCAAGTGGGAAACCTCGAACTCCCAGAGGTAAAGATAAGATGCCGCTAAATAAGGACAAGTATGGCTACTACCTCCCAAGGTAATATATTTTAAACTGAGTGGTATCACAGAGGGAAAATTGCATTCACTTATGCATGATATTACTGCACATCATAAAGTGCATTGCAACGGAATGCATACCATTAGTTATATTCTATAAATAACAACGAAGATGCACCTTCTACTGGTTTGTTTATTACAACTTCCAAAATAATATAAAATCAGACGTGTCTCAAAGAGTTGTTAAGACAGAGTGAGGTGATCGTGAATCTAGGTGGAATATTTGAATGCAGTTTCAGTTTATGTTGAAACCTTACTATTTTTCTTGACCTAGAATAAGGTATATTGGTTTTGTTTTGCGTAATTGGATAACATAATAAAAAGTATATTAGTGTTTATTCACATATCTCAACATCAAAATACGATAAAATAAAAATATTTTTTTTACATTTGGGTTCCTAGTTGAACATAGGGCTTGAGGAGTACATAACCATTTCACTCTCCCCAATACAGTCTTTTGAACCTGGCTCCAAGGCAGCCCACAACATTTCATTTCTTCCTCTTACGACTTCCTCCATGTCACCCTCGCCTCGGACGCCCACTTATTTGCTTCCCCTTTAGAATTCCACTCGACGCCATGGCCTGTCGCGTGATGTCCGCAATCGGTCTTCTCAATATATGCTCAATCCAGTCCATCCACACTTTATTCTGCATATTTGTTGGGTGATAAACTGTTGGTTGGCTCGTCGCCAGCCAGCCAGCCAGCCAGCCAGAGTGAATTTCTTGTTGCTTATCATTTTTGGCCACCTGATCTGATCTTCAGTATCGAGTGAGCGTGGGCGGCAGCTGTTGATAACCTATGTCTGCAGTTTGTTGGAAATGCTTTTCGTAACGCGACACGTCTCTCAACTATCACATAGAAGCACTGACTTGACTGACACCAGTGTTGAAAACCCGGATCTTGTTCACGCTTTATGCTGAGTTGAGTGTAGTGCAGTAGATGTTCACAATGACTTTCAGTTTCATTTACAATGTTATATTGTCTTGTGTAAATAGTATACAAATGTGGCTGGAAAGCCGAAAGTTTTGTCTGGCGATTCAAACTGTTCATGAGAATGAAAATCTAAACTGCACATTCACACAACTGTATACAGTTTGGAGCAATCTAGCAAACAAATTCTAACTCTTCAGATTAACAGAGGTTTCAATTTTGAGGTAGCATTCATCACGAAATGATATCAGTTGGAGGACCATGCAAGGTTCGCCTTGACGAATACTACCTGAAATTACTAGTTTTGTCAAATTCATTGATTTTTATCCTATTGATGGATTCTGTGTATCGACAAATTTGTTCCGACTCACTCGTTCAATTCGGTACATCAAAATAATTGTTGTCATGATTAATTTGCATACAGGAACGTAGTGAAGACATACCTCACATCGCAATCAGTGCTAAAGTATTTTCGGTTAGATTGTAATCCAATACAGGCATCGCGAAAATGATGACACTGAGTTTTCCTTTGTTTCGGATCTCCATGAAATCAACAATTGCTACTACCACATCAACAAATGTCCTACAAGGCTGAAATGTTTCGATAAATTCATAATTCATGTTAAAATATCAAAAACAAGAAATCCAATGAAGAGGACTCTTCATAGAATTTATTCTCGAGCTATACACCGTTGACATACATGTATATATAAAATGTATTCGAAGACTGCAATCTGTGGGAAAATTTCAGTTTGAAGAATGGGTGATAGAAATAACAATAATATTGATGGCTATAACTATAATTATATTGCTGTCTGATGGCGTAGATGTGGAATGATGATAAAAATGGGTTAAAGAGGATCTTTAGGTCATTCACATAATGCATGAATTGCCTCAGACTTTTATTTATTTCATGATGATAAGAGTGTTGTCAATTTTAGCGAGCCGCTAGAGCACACTTTGGATGTAAGACGTTAAATGGAGCTGATTTGGAAAACCAGAATCAAAATGGACAAGTTGGATCTCATTGGGAAGGGAGAATATTTCACGTAGGTTACCTGAACTTCAATAATGTGCTTTCTTTAGAAGAATACATTTCATGTTGCAATGTTGAATATAACTGTGGAGCTCTTCCGAGCAATGAAGTTAGTCATTGCAAGTGTTACTAGAATATTCCACATCAGAATCTCATGATGCTAGACAAAATGGTGATGCATAAAATTCTGTAGAATAACTTTTGAAGACGCATAGAACGGTCATCCAAGGGTCTTAACTGCATTATTCATCGAAGCGAGAACACCAGAGTACTTTGATTTCAGACATGAAAGGTAGTGAAATATCGTAAGTGTAAAATGGAGTGAGAGTGGGATGTGGGTTATGTACTGACCAATAATCCCACAAGCATTGTAAGTCAAGTAAATAGGGAAATGATCGATTTGGATTGGTCAGTCTGATTGTACCTATAAACTCCAATACAACCGGAATGATGGACGTAAATAACATAGGAAAGTTTTAAGGATAGCTTGACTGTTGCAATGCACGCAGTGACAAGCAATTGGGTGAGGCAACAATCATCCTGAAGACCAACTGAGATAGGTGAAAGGCTAAAAGCTGATTGCTGAAAATTTGTTTATCAATTCAGAGGCTTATAAATGGATTTGAAAGAATGCCACATATATTCCGTATATCAAGCATCTGACAGGCGTGATCTAGGTAGTAATTCAGCCACCACTGTGTATGACATATGACCTGTGTCACACCCACAGAATGATCTGGGATGGAGTAATACTCCTAAAACTAATACAAGTTGTCGGAGAAGGAGGTTGATCATCAAATCATTGTTCATCTGCTCGATGCCTACCATGAGCAATTCGTTTGGTTCAGTGTGGGTCCTATGTATAAGGAAAATTTTGCCACCCTGACGATCACAGAAGACGAAACAGCAAAACGATGAGAGCTAGGTTGGCAGGTTATACGATCACACTGATATCACTCAATGTCTACTCTAATACATTGTACTGCATTGCACCTCAGGAATGAACTGTAAGATTTCGTAAGGTTAGAAATTTTCCTGTTCTTTATAATCCTATTGTTTGTAACGAAATTGGCTCAGAGAAAAACCTGACTGCTTCTGTGAAACAACATATGATCATGCAACAGATTGACACAGGTTTACGTTTCTGAAATCAAATAAAGCTAAGCAAAGAGATCGACACTAGAATCACTGTTCACTGAGTTGACATACAATACGTGCAATCGTGATGATGAAACATCGACTACGGATGCAGGAAGAATTCTGTTACAATTTAAACCAGACAGTGGCAAGTGTCTCAAGTAAGGAGCAGAGTTGAAGAAGTGATTCCAGCACCTTGATTTGATTGTGAAAAATAAACTGTGATCAAAAAGTCATTCACTCACTAATACTTCACCACATTTTGCCATGTTAAGCAAGCACAGAAAATATGCAATGTCATTTGATGATAACCAAATTGATCACTCATTATCATACTGCATTATCGTTTTGGCATAACATTTCAAAGAGGTATGGCGAACTGGATCATCGGAGTAATCAATATATTTTGCTGACAAGAAAAAGAATTCACATAGAACGGAATCTGGATGTTAACTTTTATAACACAGTATTTCACTCCCATTTAGCAATTTATGACATTCAGAGTGTTTAATTCGAGCTGGTTGTGAGGAAGTCAATTGATTATTTGCAAAATTAGATGGGGTTACTTTGTTGGGAATCCACAACAATCTGCTATTTCCAACTGGAAGCAGGCTCGAATATCGCAAATCCACAGTCGCTGGTAAAACAAAGACCTCAGTGAAGCGATTAGTTTTATGCTTAATCACTTCCAAAACTGGAGATTTTCATTTCAGTGCAAGTGGTGTGTAGAATCAATTTCAAACTCTTGTTGAGTCACGTTTAGTTCGACTGGTGGTGTGATACTAAATCAGTACAATAACTGAAACACCTACCACATTGATAGATCACTGTATGATTTATTTATTGGTCTCAGGACTATGAATACTGATTGCTTGAGTAATATGAAGAATGCCTGAGAATCAATGGATTTGCAGGATACAGGTCTAATTCATTGTTGTGATGTATAAGAAGTATGTATATATACATTGTTCGCCTGAACGATGCCAATTGGACTTTCCTGCTTTGGATTTCAGGGTGAAATATTGGCTGGAAGAATACAAATAAACTATGCAGTATCTAACGTCACTCTTGCCTTCTTTAAAGATTCAGGGTAAGATTACTTCATTATCACTATTACACTTTTAAATCTAAATCCAACATTGTAAATATCCAAAGCATTGTTGGCACAAATCTCCTGGATCAAATTAAACATGAAATCCATATTAATCATTATGAACATAAATTTCAGTAGAATCCCAGCATGTTTGCAAGATTAAAGTAGAAATTGACGGGCATTTAGTTGTGTCCACCACAGCTTCTTCAGCAGAATATTTCACAGCTGAAAGTGACCATTATTAAAGAGCATATCAGCACTGGGTGGATGACATCCATCATTGTTTTCACTTCAGTAAGTGAGGAATAAAAGGTTTGATTTCTGTTCATAGGGAAACAAAACGCTGTGCATAATCAACTATTGACTATTGTGAAATGGTATGTAGTCTTTAAGAATATTGACTCAAGATTGAGGAGACTTAGTTTATTAAAGCCACTGAGGGTATTTGCATCTTGTCTTTAAGGAAGTCTAATCACAGAGCTAGTTTTCATAACTTGTCATATGAAGGTTAAGGAATTTAGGAGTGGTCAGATGGGTATGCAAAAGTACGGGAAATAACGATAAAATTAGTGAATAGGGAATGACACTGCAGTAATTGTGACATCAGTTTTATGAACAGTCTCAGCTACCCTTTCTGCAATTGAAGAGACCTGTCACAGATGTTGTCAGTGACAAGTAGTTCAAATTGTTTTCGAAGCTAGTACAAAGCATTTCGTGCCCGTTCTCATCGTGATGTCATCGACACGAAACTGTCCGATGACCTTCTGATTTATGCGAGTAATTCAAATTTGGTAATCATTTTAGGATGGCATTTCAGTTCTCAGATGCTGCCGAGATGTGAATATTTGTCACCTAATAATGATAAATATTAAACATTTGGAGGTAAGTTGAAATTTCATCTTGAGTTAGTGTTCATCACAAAATGACATGAGATGCGGGACCATCACAGACATGAGAACACTGAACAGCTGTTCCGTCCCAGTATCCGACTCCTCAGCCGTACGCACACACGACCCGGATAGGGATTGGACTCAGGAATTTCAGGTTTCATGGTGGATGTATTAAACATTCAGCCGCTTGTTAGGAATCCAGTGGTTCACGGCTTTCTCTTTTCTTCAATTCGTGATGTAGTGAGGCTGTCATCCAAGGCCTTCAGTTAGCATTCGCTTCAATTCCAACTGGTTGACCCCGAGGGTTAATGCCAGTCATTAGAACTTCGACATATCCATCTAGGAGATAAATCCTGTATTGATCTTTTAGTGATGTTAGTGACCTTTTCAAAAGATGACACTTGACGCTCCTGTGTCTGAAGTGGTCGGTCCCGGAATTCAAATACTAATAGGAATGTCACTCACTGTTAGGCAGGTGCGTCCAACTGACGGGTTTTGAATGGGAAGAGACGTTTGTCGTCGATTCCACTGTCAACCACTAGCCATTGTTACTATCAGAACGAAGTTGTGAGCAAGTTCGTGGGATCCTCGCGTCAGTCCGTATACCAAATGTGGCCAGTCAACTCGGCTCGATCAATGAACGAGAAATTATAAGCAGTGATATAATTCTGCTCATTAAGTTTCTAGCTTCAACATGAGACTTGTAGACTGAATGTTTAAACTAACATTGCTGGATTTTGGCTTGTATGAAGCAATCGAGTAAATACGATTACTTCTGACAATAAACAACAAGACGTATCAATGACCTGAGAAGGTCTACTCTTCAGTCGTATATCTCTCAATTGAGATTGCATTGTGATAATTACTTGACTCAAAAAGATATTTGGTGCGATAATGACATTCTACACAAGAGCATCCATTAAAATTTCGCTAAATGATACAATGAGTGCAACTCACCCGAAGTACAAACAACGACCACTCTTGAGTTTAGGTACTCAACCTAGTTACCTCTAATCGTTCAGCGCATGCTGCTTTGAACTTGCCACTTTTCTACTCCAAATGATACAAACGAAACCCACTGACTCTGAAAATATCCCTCCATTGGCAAATTTATACAAATGTATAGGGGTGATTATGAGTGTGAAGGTACATGTGAAAGCTGAGAACTGCATATGATTCATAGAAAGGTCTCCGTTGAACTCCTTTCTGACATACTTTACAATAAACAACAGTAAATCCAAAACATGCCACACGATGGCAAACTGGCAAGAATATAAGGCTCAAAGAAGAACTTAATTCAACTTCATCACTACCACAAAGTAATGATCAAACCGATTGTTTTGTCAAGCTCAGTAGAAGTGGCCAGGAAAACGAAAGCCTATTGTTTTATTAATCCGTAATGGACCGTATCATAATAAAATATGATTTGATGTCCCTTTGTGTTGTCTTTGAAAGATGGAAACACTTTTTAGGCAGTTCAACTCATGATTAAAAAATACTACAGTGATTGTTGAAAATATTGTCTTCGTATTGAAACTGAATTTATTACTTTTAATGTATGCTTCGTTAGTTGGTATAAAGTTAACTATCGCAAGGCCATGGAGTGGCCATATGGCAAAAATCTGGGATGCAACTTTGCAACGAAAAGTTGTTATGAATTCGCTGAAATTCAAAGAGGAAAGTGAGTGATTTAATGTTTTGATTAGTTTGTTAACCGTGTTTTGGGATTAGGTGAACGAATAAACTCTTTCCTGCGAAAAATGAGTAGATATAATAAAGCCGAATTTCGAAAGAAGTTCGGTTGTTCATGCTTTTAAATTCACAAATATACATAGATTTGATGAATTGACTGAATTCACATTCATTGTAGGAAATGTTTTATCGAAACTTAAAGATAAAGAAATTGATTCTTGGTTAGAGTATTGGTTGGATCTACAAAATTATCTATCCCCTTGAAGTCTCATATATTTTACCATATCTTGAAATACATGGCAAAGAAAGTGACTTATGTTTGCAAAACCCTGATAAGCAAATGTATGTGGTTAGCACTTCTGGAAACGAAAGGTGTTCACATATGAAATTTAATCTTTAGTATAAAAATCAATGACATCATTCTCAATCTATTGCTTACAAGTAAGAGTTATCATGAAGTCGAAAAGTGTACTTTCATCTTATCTAGCCAGTATTGGAAAGTGGATACAATTCGCATGTTTCCTCTGAAAATGACGCCCTGTGAAGTCCTAATATTTGGACTGTCTCTCAACTGGCGATTATAACTGTATCATTTTTCAAGAAAGGAAGTTGCATTTCCGACTAAATTTCTTATTTCAAATTGTGACGCTTTAATTGCTTGCAGAATTGTGGATTAGGAATTATACAGATGTTTTCATTACAATAGTTTAACTGTACAAAGACAATAAAATGATTCTCGAATCGAAGCACTATATTTCATCAAATGTTAGTGAAACTAAATTGTATTTGTTTTACTCCTCAAGGAACCAAACAATCGCTCCATTCTGTGACAATTCTAAAATAACATGCATGGGTCCATACGCTTATGGGGTCTGCCTGATTTATATATACGATCAGCCTCTTCCAGAAGAGGATCGCTTCTTTGCAACCGATCCATACGGTGCTGGTCGAGAAGGTAAATATTTTGGAGGTGAAGATCCGTTCCAAGACTACTGTCCAACACAAGTAGTAAGTTTGCCACTGTATTTTCACCTGTTTGTTGTATTCATTTTTAAACGGATGAAACATTACTTGGACTGAAGCAATTTCAGTATTCCAAACAATCCTCAACGCAAGAATCTAAATAATATCGTCCACTGGATTTGGTAACCCATTTTTCGCCTACATGTTGTAATAAATCACCACTTGAGTAGTGTGTGTCATCGATCCTGAACTCATGTCATACCGAGAACAATACCACCCACTGGGAAGCAGATACATCCAGTTTAACAAAGATACATTCTGGATTCCACTGCTAGCCGCTGTGAATCAGTGATGTCAAATTACGTTAATGTACGATATTTGAGCTTTGAGGTGCCGTCGCATTTTCGAAATGAAGTCGTCATAATGAAAGCGTTAAAAATTCCTTTTAGTATTACTGTCTAATATCCTATGATTTCGCTTCAGTTGACAAAATCCTAAGAGAATGGTAAACAGTTTCAGAGACATGAAGCTGGGATGATGTTGCAAAGTTCGAATTCTAAATTTCAGTTTCATTCGCATGAAAGTAAAATGCCACTTCCGAAATAGGTGACAGAAACAACATCTAAACAGGAGAATGTGGTCGAATTTTTAATAACTTGTTTTGTATTTCTGCTAACTGCATTCTTAGACTAGATTTATGGTTTACATACAGTTGATGTTAAGAGATATTGATGAGAGTGAGCTCAAATCGTCAGAAGCAAAACCTCACCACGAGAAGCACAAGCTGAGCAAAATCGAATGTATCACACAGAAAGTGAGCTATCATGCACTTCCAATTTATCAAGATGAAATGTTCAAGCTCCAGATTACATTTCAGGTTGGTATTCATCATGGACTGAAATGAGTTGGAGAAACATTGGAAACCTGAGACCACTGGGTAGATATTTCGTCGTGATATGGGACTCCAGGGCAGTACAGATCCGTGACCCCGTCCCACAAGCGATCAAACCCAGTGCTTTTGGGATCCGTGGCCAGCACGTTGCTACCGAGACACTGGTTCAGAACCCAATAGTCCATACTTCCTACTTCTATCATTTTTCTCACTCTAAAATAGGAGGTGGGAAACTTTTTTATGATTTCTCAGCGTTTAAGGCACTGGTGTATACTACTTGTAAGTCAAGAGAAGAAAATATCAGCATATTTCACCTAGTGTAATAATTTGTTGAATTATTTCTGACTGACTGACTGACTGAGCTTTCGGCATCACTACAAAGGTGTTGATAGTTATATTACTTGACTCGCGTTAATACAATGCACACAGCAAACCGACTTTGAAAGGTATTTCCATTCAACAAACATCTGATGATATTCTCTGCAGTGATTTGACATTTTAGGCTGATGAAGATACTAGTTTAAGCACAGAATACACTTTTGAGTTAAATTTTATTCAAACATGAACAAATACGTAAACGATTTCTTTCTCTAGTTCGTAACCAGTTTGGGACCTGAATACCCTGTGAATTCTTTCTGTACTCATACGGAGAACATTGAGAAATCGAGTAAGTAATGCATTGTCTTATTGTATTACGCCCTCATTTCACTGAATGGAAATCAAGATGAGAGGTTGTTCATAACAATGTTGCAATATTTAGATGAATTTGAGCTGTCGGGGGTGAATTATAAGCAATAATATATTTTTTACGAAAAGATTGATGTTAAAAGTGTGCAAACTGAATGAAAACAATTAAAGAAACTGTTGACAATTTTTGAAATATTACTCCTTTACTCCACGTATCTTTCAGTGATAGTTTGAGCACTTGCCATATGTAATTATTAATTAATTGTCTTTTTAAGTCGGGAATGACATGTTGATATGGAACTAACAGAGACGTTTAGTGAAGTGGTGTATGATAAATGTATCTGTTTTCCTGTTTCGTGGAAATTCATTTGCCTTCAACTCGTAGAGCGAATGAAGTGCTCTACTCCATGTCTTGCTGGAATGCAGGTACATCCAGCTCACGAGTCACAAACAGGATGAAACCCGCTTCCTGGATTCCTTTGCCCACCACAACCAATGAAATTCCTATCACTCAATGTGTGAACAAATAATTCGAACAATTGGTGTGATCACGGGCAGTAATGTTGTTCAAAATATTACCAAACACTGAATAACATCATTGAGTGTAAACATTCATTTGAAATATATTTCTAATAAATTGAAAGATTCCAACTGGTTAATCGCTAACTGCAAACTTAGGTGACGTCAGTTCCAATTTCAGGTTAGAAGTATGTCTCATCGAGGATGCAGACATGCCTTTCTGATGCAGGCCTAGGTCAAATAGAGCTTACTACCAATCACCTTTAACTAACTAACATGCATCAAAGTGCATCACGATGGTCAGCCTCTTAGCTTGGTGGCTTGGTCACATTAAATTATGCTTCTTTTATTGGGATTGATTACTGAATTACTCTTACAGGATATAGTCCAGACATTCTTCTTCGTTGTGTGTTCATTCACAAAAAACGCGATCGTTGTGTTCTGTGTGGATCACTTACTCACTGTTGATTGTCAGAAACCAAAACACTCAGAAATGAGCCAATTAACATGAAATACTTCTTGTCTCTAATTACTTGGGGTTTCAAAAGGTGTTTTGATTGATGGCCTCCCGGCAAAATATCTCATTCTGAGTAAATACGTGAGATCTGTTGTGTTCAGAAAGAAGTACTACTAAATGGTTGGTTAGTTAATCTGAATTTTGTTAGTGTTTGAAAACTATACAATACTAATCTGAAGCTTATTTTAATAACAGAGAAAGGAACTAACTACTTTTTTCAAACGTACGGTACCAAAGCAATCTGCATAGAAAATCGACCAGACTGGGTGTATGAAGACTCGTCTCGATTACAGTTGCGTGACGATTTGTTGGGAACATGTCATCGAGTGAGTTTTGCCATTTCTGTTTCATCTTAATACTCATTACTAAACATCCTTTATTCACAAACTGCAAAATGTGACAGGATTATTTGGTTCCGTAAACAGTAGATTTAGTTCAGCTTAGTATAGGACAGAGTGTGAATAAGGACAGTTTCGTAATCACAACTGGAATGTAAACATGTTCAAATTGGTGAACATATTCCAATTTCAGGTTGGGTGTGAGAGCTGTCTAAGTGGAGAAAGCGGGGGATAAATGCTAATCTATAATGTTCATGTATATTATGCAACGAAATACTTTCTGCTTTTTAAAATTAACCCTTTACAGCAAAAGCGTCGAAACATGTCCCAGCATCGAAGTCGAAAATGATAAAAGTCAATGGATTTACGTTGATCTGTTGATTTGTAGTTTTAAATTGTACTTTTGAAACCTAATAGGAGGATCCATGTTTTAACTATTAGAGACAGTAGTTATTCTCCTCTTTCAAACTTATAGTGTGAGCCAGTTACTCAGTGGTTTTGTTCACTTTCTGTGTGCTTTTGTCACTCTTTTCAGTATGAATGTACCAGCGACAAAAGCCTGGTAGTCTTGTTTAAAGACTCACGCGTAACATGTCCAAAGAATGGTGGAGAACACAGATTCAATGTAACTGACGGAACAGCTCGTCTAAGTGGAACTATAATATGCCCTAAATCGACAAAATTTTGTAAGGTATGTTTCAAAAATCTTTGCACTTATAACGAAGTGATAAACGATATAGTTTTCTCTTGAGATGTCTTCGGTTTATATTGAGATAGTCTCAACTAAATGACGATATGATCAATTCCCAAAACGTTATATTGATCTCGGTGACTAGCAGATTAGGCCAACTACTGTGTAACAGGTACACCTCATAAAGTTAATCACAATTAATCAGTACCCACGGTTTTCCAATCCACGCTATCCATTGTTAGTCAGGATGCCTTAAAATCATAAGTTTACAGTTGCGTGACGATTTGTTGGGAACATGTCATCGAGTGAGTTTTGCTATTTCTGTTTCATCTTAATCCCCAAATGAAGTGCTCTACTCCATGTCTTGCTGATCAACCTCTCTGAAATGAATCAGTTAAGATGTATATGACCATGTAGATGATGGAAACTCATCTTACTTATCCATTTGCAAGTACTTCAATACCACATTTGGAATCAGTTATATAATTCTTCAAGTTGACTAATAATCCTAATAGCTTCTCAAACCAAACCATGCTCTAAAATTTTGATTGGTGCAGATAGTGACAGCAAGGTAGCATGTGTCAGGTGAACAAATCTTCGAAAGGAAGATAATGAATATATGAAGCAGTCAAGGAAGACCTGAGACCGTTTTGAGATGAGAATGACATAAATGTACTATTATGTCAAAATGATAAGTGAAATACAATATTAACAGAAAGTAACAAAGCTGTGAACAAATGTTAGGTAGGAAACTGAAATGAGCTACTTGTACTAGTAAGTAGTATAAGTCTGGAGACACAAAAACCAAAGACGAAGTAGGTGAAGAATTAACATGACATTTTTAAAAATAGGTAAATAATTAAGGAATACTTATTAACGTTAGTCCTGACTTCTGTGAATGTTCACAAGGTTGAACTTTTTGCTACTTAGCTAACAGTGCTTCCAGCTTTCATAATCTACCACGCATGCTTTATCACGAAATTTGTTGGTAGAAACAGCATTAAATACCTAGAGATTTCAGGTATGTTCATTTACTACACGAATGTCAACGCCTTGTTTCCTAGAACCCAAATTTTGTCTTGATGGTTAATAACGACATCAACTACACATTCCTGTATCATTTGAGCATATCTCAATCCTTTCTTGCATTATTAGTGATGATATCAAACAGCCTAGCGATGAAACATGCACCACAAAATATAGAGGGTCAGGTACACTATATCGTGATCACCTAAATCTAGAGCTACAAAATTTGAAAATCACTATAAATTTATCTTGTTACTGAAAACCTATGATCTTGAGTTTATAAGAAGTCTGATACTAACGGACAGTGGAATGTGGTATTCTGTTATTATACTTGTGTTCCGTTGTGAACTCACTATTTCCACATGCACTATTCAAATGAATCGGTTACTGAAAAGTGTATTTAGAGGATGCATTACCAGTTTATGTGGAACACGTTCCCACTTTTTTGATTGGGTCTTCAGGTACATCAGTTCAATAAAAGCAAGGATTGTTGGAATACAGATTCATGAGTAGGGAGTAAGCTTGTTGCTGACCAATAGCGTTCGAGGCCTGCAAAATAGGTATCCTAGTGCCTAATCTATAACATTTGATTCGCTGTATGCATTTCAACAATTGCTTGGATTTAAGTTGATTCGAGGCAATCAATCGGAAACCCTGAACCTAGTTATTGAGCCTGATAGCAGTTGTTTGCATGACGCGTCAGTGAATTTCGAGGTATTGCTTCTGTTTTTACATTCATACTCACGTCACTCATTGTGGCCACGTTGCCACTGAGCTATAAGGAGAACGGTTGATCGCATGCACAACTGGATTAGGCACACTGGTTTGGCACTGGAGTGATAATTATTTCATGTCGTCTAGTGCTGGGTGGTGCCTGAATTTTATCAATTGTTCTGCGATGTGACCAACGATCTAAGAGAATCAGCATCGCAGTCCATTTCATAGATTTTATTCATATCCGTCAAACTGTTGTCCATTGTGGAGAGAATCAATCTATTAGGAACATATTTCTAATGAATGTTTACACACAGTGATGTTATTCAGTTTTCGGTAATATTTCGAACAACAATACTGCCCGTGATCACACCAATTGTTCGAATTATTCGTTCACACATTGAGGGATAGGAATTTCATTGGTTGTGGTGGGCAAAGGAATCCAGGAAGCGGGTTTCATCCTGTTTGTGACTCGTGAGCTGGATGTACCTGCACCCCAGTGAGTGATGTTGTTCCCACTGAGAATCGAACTGCGTGCCTATTGCTTGAAGCACCAAGACGTTGTCCAATATGCCAAGGGGGAACAACAGCAAATTCTTGTACAATAGGTGTTAGTTATTACTATTTATTGATATACTTGTAATCCTCCGTTATTTTTATCCTACAGAATTGTTCGACCTATCCTCAATGTGTGAACAAATAATTCGAACAACTGGTATGATGACGGGCAGTAATTTTGTTCGAAATATTACCAAATACTGAATATTATCATTGCGTGTAAACATTCATTTAAAATATATTTCTAATAAATTGAAAAGTTTAACTGGTTGATCGCTAACTGCAAACTTAGGTGACGTCAGTTCCAATTTCAGGTTAGAAGTATGTCTCATCGAAGATGCAGACATGCCTTACTGATGCAGGCCTAGGTCAGCCTCTTAGCTTGGTGGCTTGGTCACATTAAATTATGCTTCTTTTATTGGGATTGATTACTGAATTACTCTTACAGGATATAGTCCAGACATTCTTCTTCGTTGTGTGTTCATTCACAAAAAACGCGATCGTTGTGTTCTGTGTGGATCACTTACTCACTGTTGATTGTCAGAAACCAAAACACTCAGAAATGAGCCAATTAACATGAAATACTTCTTGTCTCTAATTACTTGGGGTTTCAAAAGGTGTTTTGATTGATGGCCTCCCGGCAAAATATCTCATTCTGAGTAAATACGTGAGATCTGTTGTGTTCAGAAAGAAGTACTACTAAATGGTTGGTTAGTTAATCTGAATTTTGTTAGTGTTTGAAAACTATACAATACTAATCTGAAGCTTATTTTAATAACAGAGAAAGGAACTAACTACTTTTTTCAAACGTACGGTACCAAAGCAATCTGCATAGAAAATCGACCAGACTGGGTGTATGAAGACTCGTCTCGATTACAGTTGCGTGACGATTTGTTGGGAACATGTCATCGAGTGAGTTTTGCCATTTCTGTTTCATCTTAATACTCATTACTAAACATCCTTTATTCACAAACTGCAAAATGTGACAGGATTATTTGGTTCCGTAAACAGTAGACTTAGTTCAGCTTAGTATAGGACAGAGTGTGAATAAGGACAGTTTCGTAATCACAACTGGAATGTAAACATGTTCAAATTGGTGAACATATTCCAATTTCAGGTTGGGTGTGAGAGCTGTCTAAGTGGAGAAAGCGGGGGATAAATGCTAATCTATAATGTTCATGTATATTATGCAACGAAATACTTTCTGCTTTTTAAAATTAACCCTTTACAGCAAAAGCGTCGAAACATGTCCCAGCATCGAAGTCGAAAATGATAAAAGTCAATGGATTTACGTTGATCTGTTGATTTGTAGTTTTAAATTGTACTTTTGAAACCTAATAGGAGGATCCATGTTTTAACTATTAGAGACAGTAGTTATTCTCCTCTTTCAAACTTATAGTGTGAGCCAGTTACTCAGTGGTTTTGTTCACTTTCTGTGTGCTTTTGTCACTCTTTTCAGTATGAATGTACCAGCGACAAAAGCCTGGTAGTCTTGTTTAAAGACTCACGCGTAACATGTCCAAAGAATGGTGGAGAACACAGATTCAATGTAACTGACGGAACAGCTCGTCTAAGTGGAACTATAATATGCCCTAAATCGACAAAATTTTGTAAGGTATGTTTCAAAAATCTTTGCACTTATAATGAAGTGTTAAACGATATAGTTTTCTCTTGAGATGTCTTCGGTTTATATTGAGATAATTTCAAATAAATGATGATATGATCAATACCCAAAACGTTATATTGATCTCGGTGACTGGCAGATTTAGCCAACTACTGTGTAACAGGTACACCTCATACAGTTAATCACAATTAATCAGTACCCAGGTTTTCCAATCCACGCTATCCATTGTTAGTCAGGATGCCTTAAAATCATAAGTTTAGCTGCATAATATGTATTCCTAGTGGCTTATGTGATTTCAAATAGCATTACTCTTTCTATCGATTTGTGTTCAGTGACACTTATTGATAACTAGCCTCATAGTTATTTCAACAATGTATTATGTACTTGATACAGTCCACTAGTTGCAATACTTTAGACCTCTACTTAACCTGAGCACACGAATTGTTTCAATGAAATATTCATGGACACAAAGTTGATTTGACCACACTTGAGAGTAAAACTCCTATCTTTCTAACGAAAAGGTTACTCAACTAACCAGCTACCTGATGTTCAAAATGCATTTGTCTGAGAAGTGTTCTATTGTACATATTGAGAATATGAATATGCATTATTTTCACTTTTTCTGATGATTGTTTACTAATTACGTTTCAGTGATTGAGCTGTTCTACGCTCGTGAATGAAGGTATTACTGACAACCTGAAGATAACCATAAGATGAATAACAGTTCAATTTTATAACTGACATATATATTATAAATTCACTGATTATCTCATTTTACTGGAATTAATGTTAGCACAAAAATGAACAAAGCAGTAAAACACTGTCTACTTTTGATAACTTCTTTCAGCTGCTTGGTTGATGCAAGATGTGAATTGTTTGTAGAAGACTTTGACATTGATGCTTCAACGGCTTCCATATTATTGACAGAAGCAACTCTGACTGAATTTTAGAGCAGCCGTTTTGCTCAGCGAAGCGAACCATAATCAGATATTTCCTCTTCACTTGACATTATTTATCGAGTTCATTTGCGAAAGAATTTCATCGAAATATCTAAACGTTTGCGTGTGTTTGAACTGAAGCAGTTTATACGTGATACATAAATCGACATTCCTGTTATATATACAGGCTGCAGTAAAGGATGCGAATCTTTCATGTAGTCACTGTCAACTGAAAACTTTGCTAGAGTTTATAAAGTAGACTAGGATTAAATGCTATTTGGACAAGTATCTTAAATTGAGGGATTCATCTGTCCTCTGACAGAAGACTTCTGAAAATTATCCGAAAGCCGTTTCTCTACTCACACATAATACGTACTTGGTAATCATCGAGATTTCAGTCTGGTACCGGTAGCGTCTGAGACATTAGCTGTCACCACGCTTACAGGCTGTTCAAAACACGATTACGGCTGATCCTTGAGAACGAGGCTAGATCACTTTCGCATTGTGAATACACTGATCATATTTTCGAATACAGTCAGAAATATTACAGGTCGATGATCATAGTATTCTCCGTTAATATGGCCGCCTTCAATCAGTTTCAACGGGATTATTTCTGGAATTGTTTGCTATAGAGGAGTTTCCGTATGCACTTTGTGAACATCTCGAGGACGCTGTGTTTTATAATACCTGAAATACAATGGGGGCATACATCCACTTCTACTCATTGTTACAAACTGACAGTCCAGTTGGGTACAGAAGTCGTTGTTGCCATTCATGATGTTCCTGATATGACTGTGAGGTAGGTGCTTGATCGTAGGGTAAATTTCTGCCTGCTGAAAAGCTTTTCGACCTTACGAATGCGAACGATAGAGTTTCACTGTGCAATAACAGACAGGTCACTCAAACCGCATGCAGTCAGTCGGGAATCACTGCTTTCACCGAAGGATTGTTTCTTGCATCATTGAAGTGAAAAGTGTTTTTTTAACAAGATTTGTCACACACTCCACATACAGCCGCTGGTTGGTCAGTCGACAGATGTTACTGAAACGCATGATGACATTGGAAGACGTATAAGTGATGGTGGAGGTATAACTGGTGCAGTTTGCAGCCACATTCCACAGATCAGCGTAGAATATACTAGTGTAAATCACCTTTGGTACCATTATGACGTTAAACGTGAAGTAAACGAATGGATATACAGTGCGTGGAAACCTTGGTCGATCAGAGCTGAGGATGTTCCACGACTCTGCCTGTGCAAGCAAAATAGTCTCCGTCAGTCTACTCACATCTGAGAAGCAAGTGTGTGTGAGCAAGAGGAAGATCGTCATCTTTGACATGGGATTACCTAGAAACATCGGTTTTCAAGGATGGATATGTGGGATAAGTGTCATCCTAGTGATTTCTGCATCGCTTGGTGTTCACTTTCACTGGAACTGGTAGGAAGAAACGAAGAGTTGGCCTGCATTTATCGCATTGACTGGTACATTTATGTCTCTAAGTTGACTTTTTCGGTGCGGCTGTTGATATTACTCTAAATGATAGCTACCACTTTGATGTGGTCGACGCGTTAACACATGACAATTATCCGACGAGCGACATCGTCTGGATTGCTTGTTTTCTCCAGGTTCTTCCATCCTATGAATGTTTGCTAAAGAGTGTTGGGATGAAAACCAGTTACCGCTTCGGTGTCCGGTGTGAGTTCAACAACAGTGAGACGTTCCACACAGATGATCAGAAACATTCCCTATAGCAAGGGCACTCCAACCTGAAGTATGCTCTTCCGGTGCCATCCGTTTGTATTGGATGTTTCTATCTGCCATTAGAACAATCACATAGCATACCAAAAATCCTAAAACGGCTGTGTGTGAACAGCCTCAAGGAGATATCCCATGGGCTCTGTGGTTGCACAAATATTTTCATTTTTCAGGCACCCTACAGAAACATCAACAGTGAAAGCAAATGGAAAGTGCCACCCACCCACATGGTTCCAGTTAGAAACAAAATACAGTCAGACATAACACAGCATCTCTACCTTTCTCCTCTCTTTCGACTTCACCTCTTGATACCCGTACAACGTCACCAATCACCGTGTGACCACTACAAACAATCAAAGTCAGTGAAACACTACCCATGGTCTCCTAAGACCTCACTGCCAGTTTCACCCTAGATTCGACAACGTCCAACCCTAAGCCTACCAATATCCTGCAATCCCAGATCATGGATGTATATTCTCTTTCTGAGTCTCACACAAATAAAGTGAGTGTCTTCATTAACTTGACGAAGCCAATGCAGTGGATCTCCAAAACCTACTCTGCGTGTGTCCGTAGATTCAGTGAATAGCCTCCGTGAAATTACTGGTGTAGGTACAGCATTAGGTTGTCGAGCAGGAAGTGCGCTTCTTGACTGGTTGCCAGTCAGTAAACTTCTGTGAGCTGTTCGAATGAATGGATCTGTTAAGAAGTAGGGAGA
Source organism: Heterobilharzia americana (assembly GCA_944470555.2). NCBI lineage: Eukaryota > Metazoa > Platyhelminthes > Trematoda > Strigeidida > Schistosomatidae > Heterobilharzia > Heterobilharzia americana. Next base: position 94,138 of record CALYCZ020000348.1, on the reverse strand, counting down.
ATCGTCCGACGAGCAGATATCTATTCATAATCACCACCTATGCATCCATCGAAATCTGTCATTCATGCTGTGTAAACCAAGATATTTGGATAGAGTCATGATGGCAAGTGACATCAACTCTGAATTCAAAAATCTGAGTTGACGCAACCTGAAAGACTTCTTGGAGGTATCTATGGAATCCCGTGCCCAAGCACTGACAATGGTGATCGTGTGTTGCCATTTTGTTCCGACAATCACCTGTTTCTTGCGGGTATTAACCTCTAACCGAAGATGAGACATTGTTTCATACGGCATCTGCTGACATCAAACCAGCGATGAGTGCAGGTAGATTATGTTGATATAAGTCGCCATTGTAGAGGATTGGTGGAGGGTTGATATTGTTTCTGGAGTATCTGCATGGACTTCAGCCATACTTTTGTATGTGCATACCACGGTCTGCGCCCTACTGCTCCCAGCAAACAGATGCTGGTAAATCCTGTGTGTGTTCGATTGGAAGATAAGAACAAGGAGTGCGTTTTCAGGGAGGGGATAGCTAAGCATTTATCTGAGCGTGATAGCGATGCTAATCCTGGTGAAATCTAGTGTGAAATTAAGCCTGCTGTATAATCAGCCTCAATGACAGTTGGTCGCCTACATCTAAGGGTAAGTATATGTCAACCCATATCAACTAAATTGATTGGTGTGAAGCAACTCATTCCACCTGCCTCTAGTTAAGACAAGGATCTCAAGTAGTTGGAAAGTAAATTGACTAAGAGTCTTCTAAATGAACAAGAAAAGTAATGGGTGTCGAAATTGAGAGCGATGGAAAAGATATTAGAATTAAGTAATACCCTGCAACTAATAAGGCTTATCAGGGATATTAGCAGGAGGAAAACGATAGTTAGAGGAACCATCATCGGAGAAGGATGGAAGCTCGATAATTTATGAAGACTGTTGCCAACAGCGTTTAGAGGCACACTCTGAAGAACATTCCAACCGGTCCACAGCAACGTTTACACTACCAAGCATCCAACCTGAAGCCAAATAGGAAGTGGATGCCTGCTCTCGAAATCTCCTCAAAGTGGAGAGGGTTGTATTGATCATGAAACGATGCGAAGCAACAGAACCCGAGATTTTTGACGGGAACCTTTAATTGTGTGTGATTGGAAAACAACCTGAGTAGGTAACAGAAGTGTAAGTTAGTGTATTGGAATCACAGGTATTCCTATGAAACTGGTCTAATTTCCTTATCACTCCTGTCTATAAGAAGGTGGAGAAGTCTTTCTGTGCCAGTTGTATGGTGATCAGCATACCTAAAATTTGTACAGCACCCTGAGATCCATAGTGATACAACGCCTAAGTGGAACTTCAGAACATCAAACTTGGAAGAAGCTGGCAGTTTTCGGACCCGGACAGGTTCCAGAGTGCAAGCATACTTATCAGCGGCCGACACTTACCATACATATGACCTGATCACGGTATTCGGTTCTGTCCACCGTGAGGTGTTGTGGCAGTATCTGGCAGAGAAATAGGGTACCCACCAAGTACACAAAACTAATCGAAGCTCTCCACTCAAACTCACGCGATCTTCTAAGGCCTCAATGAAGAGTTTACACCTAGATTGGAGACAAACAGTGGTGTCTGTCATGGATGCCGAGTAACACTGTTCCTATTCAGCTTCATTACTGAATCACTAATAGACATAATATATAATGTCTTCGACTTCATAGGGATCGATATACTCCCTGGGGGTATCCGATTGACATCGAGAACGCAGACGATATCCTCCTTCTAGGTGAAGATGCCGACAAAATGAAGGGTCTTATGACTATCCTGAGCAGAAATCTGAGCACATTTTCCATGCGTTTTGTAGCTATCGGATTTAAGATGATGCTTTAGAACTCCGTTGCACCTACTCTCAGGTTAAGTATAGTGAGTGAGTCGATGGGATCCATCAAACGGCTTACGTCAACCTGGACAGGTTGATTGCTGGCGAAATCTCAACTTGGATGCAGAAGACATGTTTGGAACTTGCCGGAGTGCATCATCTGTGGTGTCGGAAAGGTGTTCGGCTATCTGTTACAGGAGGAGTTTGTCACGCTGCAGTTCGTTCTGTCGTGTTTTGCGACTGTGAGATGTGGCCCTTAAAAGTAGAAGATACGAAGGTGGTTCAGGTTCTTGACTGTGAGTGTCTTCGTAGCATTTCTCACACATGAATCACCGTGTGAACGATGTCAAGTTTAGTTAAAGAGTCCTACACAAGACAGACAGGTCGATGAATGATGTTGTGAAGCTTAGTCGATTGAGATGGCTTTGAGATGGACTGCGCAAACTGAGCCACCATCTACCTCAACTAATCAAGCTAGGTGAAGTTGGATTAGTTTGGAAGAGGGTTCAGAGTTGTCAGGCCATTGCAAGGCACAAGTCGATGAAGTCCCTGACTGTTGGTATGAGTCGCGTGGGAAGATGTTGACTACCTGGTTGGGGTCCTCGAAACGGAAGGAATCAGTCATTGAAGACTCTTGGTGTAACGACTGCAAATCAGAGACGGTGGGGCAGATATTATTCACTCTAAGACATCTTCCAAAGCTAGAATATCCACAGCATCCCTCATCTTCAAACTTCTTCTTCTCCCATGTACTCTGTCTACTTTGATATCACTCCTTTTCCATCCATTCGCTCTTTTAATACTACTGTGAAATGTATTAACTTCAACTGATACACTTCTCTACATGGCCCCACGTTTAATTCTGTCCATCCTTTTATCTTGTTCAAATAACCCATGGCGCAGAAATAGAATGTTTCAACTGAGAATAACTAGCATGTGGAAGGGGTTGTCGGTATTCATATTATTAGGAACGACCACAATCGAGTAAAAAGAAAGATCGTTTTCGACAATACTATTGGGCCTACAATACAATGCTAGATAGGAGAATAAACGTCTGCGACAAAATGGGATGAGAAAGTGTACTGTGTCAAGGTGTGAATTGTCTGAAAATGATTCACATGTTGACCTGACAGGCGAAGGCATAGTGAGAAGAAAATGAGATGTATGTTGGAAGTGATTTTTTTTTTTTTTTTTTTTTTTTTTTTTTTTTAGAAGATGAACAATGTGAAGACAGACTCAAAATCACAGACTGCAAGTTTTTCTTTCACACAAAGAAACCACACCTAAACTGCTAAATTGTCCATGTTGTCATCTTAGACAACTGCAACACCATGCCTCATAAACCTTTTGGATTCATATTAATAGAAGACCTTAAAATTTAAGTCTGATGAAGCTCGAGGATGGTGACTGACTAGATGATTAAGTAGTGAACGCTTAAGTAACTTGCATTCTGCTGTTGCCAATGCAATAAGAGGGTGCATTGAAATGGGTTTGGAAGGGGCCTGAGTTGTAGTAAGTAGTGAGTTGACTTGAAGTAAAACACTCGAGTGATCTCCAGTGGTGGGTTCTCCTTGACTCATCCGTATACTAACTGTCAATTACAGAAGACAATCCAAAGACGAACAGATAAGAATGTTGTGATCTGAGATCTAGACAGTAACTGTTTCGAATTGTTTTCTACTCCGCTATGCTTTTGGCAGCGTTGATATTGTTACGTGATGACGTGAGAGATGAATATTAACTGAAGGGGTTATGTGTAGGGTTGAATCATCCATAGGAAGTAAGTAGCATAAAACAGGGTTGAAATGTGAATGAATAATACACAAGCAATGCATTAGATTGCATGAACGAGAGATGCATGTGTTTACTCACTCCTAATTATTGAACAGATTCAGTGGAACTGCATCGGAAACTGTTAAGTGTAAACCTAGTACAAGTTATTAGACATAGATTATATTTGCATAAGTCTCAGTGTGTTAGAGATGAGATACTTCCAAAGTTTTACTTGGTGTGAGCTACTTCAGGAAAAATAAGGCGAAATGTCCGAGTTATTCTACTTCACCGGCGTGAAGATACATTAAACACAACCTGTATCCGATGTCCACTTTTCATTCGACCCGCAAATTTGTGATAATATTCATCCAAGTCTTGATCACATACCCCACAAAAGGGTGTGAATATTTATCTAACATGAGAGATAAGTCGAAAAACCTGGTGTTATTACCGAGGTGTAGAAAAAGAATGTGCATACTTTTCTATGAAATGGTGAGACTTCACTTCATGAACAACCAACAAGTCCACTGCTTTTAGATAATGAAATCAAAGATAACATGAAATAGATGAATAAATTCAATGAGAATATAAGAACAATCGTTGTGGTTATTTGGATGTTCAAGGTCGATCGAAAGTTTGAGGATGAAACAGCTAATGTCAAACAACTCACCATAAAACATACTTTCGAATAGGAGTTTACAAGCTTTTCACCACCCTAATTTCGTTCCACTTTATTTGCACAGTTCACGAAAGCCTCTCTGACCAATTCCATTGTTCTTTCACCTACATCATAATGTTCTTCGTTCCGTATCACGATGCAGTTGCATATGCATGAAGGCTACCTTCTCTACCAAACCTTACCAATAACCTGAAAACCTAATGTCAGATTGATAATCTCGAGAAGGATCTTCCTAACAGGATGGAAACGTTAAGGAATAGTACGAAATATTTGCTTATTTTGTCATTTGTTTATGCTTAATTTGACGGGATAACATAAACTGAACATACTTGATATTGATCTCGGTGACTCGCAGAGTAATACAGGACACGCATTCCATCCTATTTGTGACTCGTCAGATGGATGTGCCTGCACCCCAGTGAGTGATGATGTTCCCACTGAGGCTTCAGACCAGCGCTCTTTGCTTCATACACTAGAGGGTTATCCACTGAACCATTGGGACACGACGGCCACCCCTTGTGCAGCAACTACACCTGATACAGTTAATCACAATTAATCAGTACCCACGGTTTTCCAAACCATCCTATCCATTGTCAGTCAGGATGCCTTGAAATCATAAGTATAGCTGCATAATATTTTCCTAATGGCTTCTGTCAGCCTACATCTCAAATTTATGCCATTCGTCTCCCCTCTACACAGTAAAATGATGTGGACACTTCGTTTGGGTACGGTGTAAAGAGCTGTCTTTGGCACTACCTGACTTCTGTATTGGCTTTTAAACTTCAATGGACATCCGTCCTCCATGAGTGTTTTGGTCAGCAACTTGATATCATCATCCATCGTATCTGATGTACAGATATGGTAGATCCCATAAAACAGCCATTTTATTACACCTCGCTTGTGTTGGATAAGACAAAGCTGTGAAAATCGAGATACTGTCTTGCCCATGTAGGCTTTCTGTAGACTGATCATCTTATTGTACCACCAGCTTGTCGACTCAAGAGTACGTCCACGAATGGCAGATTATTATTCTCTTTCTCACGAGCCAGGCTGATTTGAGTTTGCACGGTGTTGAATATTTTTAGTAGACAAAGCAAATCCTCATGCTTCTCACAAATCACTGTGAAGTCATCGACACACCTCTTGTAAAGAGGAACTTTAGCGATGAAATCGACAGTTGGATAGTCAATATGTGGCATACAGATATCAGCCACTAATGGTCTCAAGTGATCCCCGGCAGATACATCGTCAACTTGTCGAAAGCGTTCACTTTCAAATGTGAAAGCAGCTTTGTTGGTTCCCTCAGAAAAGTCGCAGTAGTAAGGAATAGATGGTTTGCAGAAGATATGTAGTCATAGAGAATGTCAATAGTCTTTGACAGCAACACTCTGGTGAATGAAGTGTTTACGTTGAAAGAGTACATGGTCTTGTTTTTGACGTTTGCGTTACTGAGACAGTCAACAAGTTGAAAAGTCTCTTTCAGCAGAAAACTTACAGAGTTTGTTCCAAACTGGACGAAACATTTTGACCAGTTTTGGTGTGCGGGAACGACACATGAAAGATAAGAATCTTTGGTAATGCATATAGCTTCGGAAATTCTGAAATACTGGATAGTACGCAATGTGTCATTTGTTACCATCGCTAATATCATTACTACTACTACTACTACCACTACTACTACTACTACTACTACTACTACTACTACTACTACTACTACTACTACTACTACTACTACTACTACTACTACTACTACTACTACTACTACTACTTATCGACCCACCACTACTTGTTAAGTTACTGTTGATGTAAATGAGTGAACTGGCGTTTCCCTCTTCGTTATATATCCAACAAAGTGTGAAAATGTGTCTTATAGTCTCCAATCACAGTGCAAAGTACTGAAACTGACCAAATTATAATAATAATAATAATGACAGTGGCAGTGAACGTAATGGAAATATAGTTTATGGACAGCACATATTAAATCTGCGTGTTCGTGTGCATTATGAGCAACGTTCAGACCACTTTCTGCATATTCAGTCTCAAATGTTCCCTTTTCTAGACTGCAGTTGTGTTACAATTATGCTGTTTTGTATAAAAACTGTTTTTATTTTGTACTAGTAGTTATGATGTGTTTTTCTCTTTCTAGATATACAGCTAGTTCAATATTCTATAAATGGCTGAAATAGGTGTTCTGGGTTGGCACCATATATTGCATAGTGAATTTTTAATTGTGTTAGGTGGTAGATTTTTGTTTGAGAAAGAAAAGGAGAAAAGTTTACGTTGAATAAAGAAATAGAAAATAGAAAAGTAAGAAAAAATTCACTCACTTGACTCTCACTGTATGAACATTAATCAATCCCTAAATTAGTGGACGGTCATAATAGCGACTGAAATCTGGACAGACAATAAAATCCAAGAGATCAACTCACCTATTAACTTTAAAGTGAACATATTCACAACAAAGATATGCAACAGACATCTCTAGTACTTCATCAAACTGTGAGTATACCTCCTTGATAATGCCGCACATGTTAACGTGGACAGCAGTGAAAACGCATTGTCATTGGTCTGCAGTTCTTTAAATGTTTATTCCTTTGCACCACAATATCAACTTCTGATAGTGTAAATCTATATTGCTGTGAACAATAACACTTGAGTAGATATTCACTTGGATTACATGGAAACTCACAGATCCCCCATATAGTCACTGTGAATTCTTTCAGTCTCCGCAGCTATAAGCATAAGAATTTATGGTCAAACAGACGTTTATCTAGAGTGACCAGGCGTTGCGAAGACGAATCAAGGATGTCGACTGCTTGTAACGGGAATTTGGAATATTTTGCATGAACTTGATGCTACCATTGGTAAAAAAATTAAGTATGACTGAAAGCTATCTAAACTTCAACACTCTTTAAATGCTCAAAAATGGTATTTCTTGTTCATGTCATAACTTGTGGAATGTTGTGAGGTTTTTAGTTGGATTTACTGACAGCCTTCCCATATTATTCAGCTCCCGTAAGACCTTGTACATTTTCCAACATATATCAATGTGCTAATGCCTGTAAACTGACATATTTCATGTCAGAATTTTATGTGAGAATAAAATGTTTATTCATTTGTTAATTTAATAAACAGAACTATTCACCACGCAATAAACGAACGGTAATCTGACAAATATAGCAATGGAAAATGCATAATTAGAGAAGATCATTTGCATCTACTTTCCAGAACTCCGCACCAATTTCAATAACTACATTCACAGCCTGAAGATTGCTTTCTAAAGGCGAAATCAGTACGTCATCAAAACAATCCTCAGTAAGTGCCTTTGAATTCAGTAGAACATAGGTTGTTTCTACATGTTGTAATACCACCTGATTGCTTTGATTTGACTCGCACTTCATTCCTTTGTAGTATCATTTGGGAGGGAGTGACTTCAACGACCACCCTAGAAACAAGTGAAGTAACCAATCAGACTTCTCTGTTTCATGAAAATCTGCCTTTCCAGCTGAAATACAGAAATCCAATTAGTGATTTCGACCTTTGCTAAGGTTGCCTATAAACTTTCACATTTCAAGTGCACATAACTGCTGTTAGCTGAAATTGTTTTTCCATGGATTGATAACACGTAAACTAATTTGATTTTCACTACTAGAAAGTTATTCATTTGAAGGCAAATGCGTTTCTTTCATTCCTGGTGCGTCGAATTTCGCTCATGACTTCTTGACATCTGATATTAGATTTTAGATTTCTACTACGTTGTATTTGTTGATTTTGAGTGAAGGCACTGTCTAATTGATTTGTCGAATTTGTTTCTGAAAATCTCAATTTGTCACAACTTTCAAAAGGATTTTTCTTTATCAAAATTATAAACGAAGAACTTTTAGGAAGGTCCTAACAATAGATCTGTGTTGTGACTGATTAATTTGAATATTCTGCCTTACAGGAATGTTACCTAAAACACTATGAGGATTTATAGACGTTATGACAATGGAACTGGTATACCGTCCAACGGTTACGTACTATTGGTTGACGCAGCCGACACTGGAGCATGCTTAGGTGGAGCAGCCGCTTTCGCATCATCGTGTAGTATGGATCCCGAAACTGATAGGTTTGTCATTACATATATTTGAAATATATTTGTAAATACGAGTGAAATGTTACAAGCAATCACTTCAAGCATACACAGAAGACACATGTGTGATAATTCTCCAGAGCTCAATATATCCATTGATCCTAAGTTAATCGTTGATATCATTTTATTTAAACAGTTTACTAGTGTTACCTTGGTAGTCTTAAACTCGTTTTATTTTTTATCTATCACCAGCCTTCCAGTTGAGTACCGTTGAGATCATAAGTTCAAGTTTAACGATGAACAATTTTCGAATCCGCCATCAACCAAAATTAGCCTCAGATTGTAATTAGTTGACTGTAGATAAGTACTTAACTAGTACGTTGTAACGTAGCGAAATTTCACATTTGGCTATTTTGTCAAGTGGGATTAGTACGAAAAGATGGATTTCCTCACGTCAACTGTCTTCTCAATGCTGCTTCCATTTATCACTTTGCTAAGATTCGTCTTCATATTCATCAGATCATAAAGAATGTAAAGATATTCAAAGTTGGATTAATCATAGCGACGGAGGAGCATGAAAATGATGCTTGCATTAGATAGAGCTTTTCATCATGTACGAGGATAAAGTCTTTATACATCTAGATTCAGTGTGCCAAATCTCTGCACCCCAAATACAAATTTTGGAATACAAGATGGAACTTTGTTTCTTCAAATGCAAAATATTAAGTCCTGATGCTACGAGTATTTCCTTTGCATTTTAGACCAGTTATTGGATACGTCAACTTGTGTCCAAGTAAGATGGATATCACATATCCTGGGGTTAAAAATACACTGGGAATCCTCATTCATGAGATTGGCCATGCCCTCGTAAGTTTCTTTGTTGCTTGAGCTTTGTTTTTCATCACAGCATATCATCAAGATTGTCTCGTTTTTCAATTATGTCGAACCCCCTTCTTGAAAATATTTGCACCCTAGATCAATGTAACATGAATCTTATCAATGCCGACATTCCATAGTACAAGTTCAAATAAAACACATTTTGCAATAGAAATTCTAAACTTCAGATCAACCCGCTTTTTTATTTTCAAAATTCCATCATGTTCAATGCTATTGTATTTTCCTGTTGCAGGGATTTTCGGCTTACAATTTCCCCTTCATGCGTTATCCAAGTGGGAAACCTCGAACTCCCAGAGGTAAAGATAAGATGCCGCTAAAAAAGGACAAGTATGGCTACTACCTCCCAAGGTAATATATTTTAAACTGAGTGGTATCACAGAGGGAAAATTGCATTCACTTATGCATGATATTACTGCACATCATAAAGTGCATTGCAACGGAATGCATACCATTAGTTATATTCTATAAATAACAACGAAGATGCACCTTCTACTGGTTTGTTTATTACAACTTCCAAAATAATATAAAATCAAACGTGTCTCAAAGAGTTGTTAAGACAGAGTGAGGTGATCGTGAATCTAGGTGGAATATTTGAATGCAGTTTCAGTTTATGTTGAAGCCTTACTATTTTTCTCGACCTAGAATAAGGTATATTGGTTTTGTTTTGCGTAATTGGATAACATAATAAAAAGTATATTAGTGTTTATTCACGAATCCCAATATTTTGTTGCTCATGTTGCATTTTGAGTGTGTAATTTATGACACCTCGGTATCCGAAGACATCGAAAGATTATTATTATTTGTCCTTTGGGATCATAGTGGAACATAGGGCTTCAGTAGCACATCGCCATTGCACTCTCTTCTCTCCAGTCTTTTCAACCTGGCTCCAGTACTGTCCAGAAACCTTCATTTCTTCCTCACACCATCTCTCACATGCCACCCTCGGACACTGGACTCGTCGTTTCTCATTTGGCTTCCACTTGAAGGCCAGGACTGACCTGGTGCATGATGACTCCTATCGGTTTTCTCAGTCAGTGTCCAATCAGATCCATCTCCACTTTCTTCTGCATATTTCTGGGTTAATGGGTTCTTGGTTGGTTCGTTGCCAGCCAGCCAGCCAGCCAGCCAGCCAGCCAGCCAGCCAGCCAGCCAGCCAGCCAGCCAGCCAGCCAGCCAGCCAGCCAGCCAGCCAGCCAGCCAGCCAGCCAGCCAGCCAGCCAGCCAGCCAGCCAGCCAGCCAGCCAGCCAGCCAGCCAGCCAGCCAGCCAGCCAGCCAGCCAGCCAGCCAGCCAGCCAGAATGAGTTCCTTATTGCTTACTCTTTCTGGCCTCCTGATCTGAGCTTCAGTGTCAAGCGTGGCCAGTTGTTGATGAATGTCTGTAGTTTGTTGGAAATGCTTTCGTAACGCGTCAAGTCTCTCAACCATCACGTAGAAACACTGACTTGACATTAGTATTAGTGTTGGAAATCCATATCTTGTTCAAGCTTTATGCTGAGTGAAGTGCAGTAGATCTTTACACTGATTTAAGGTTAATGAATGTCTGTCTTGCCGCCTTTCCGATCCTGGCTTCGACATTCTCATCTGTGCCTCCACCTGTAGTTGAAAGGATGCTGCTCTGCCTAGGTAGGTGAATGAGACAACATGCTTTAGATTTCTATCGTTCATGGTGATTGGTGCTTCTTGCTGTTGATGTGATTTGGTGGGTATCTTCATCACCTCTGTCTTCTCTACGTTCACCTGAAGGAAGTCCCATCATCTCTTCCCCACCAGATAGTAACCAGGTTATTTGATATAATGTTGTCAGGACTCCGTCTCTCCTACCTGCAGCCTGTTCTGCTTCACTTGCCAATGTGTCGTAGAAGTGTCTTTTTACTTTCCACACACTCTTCTTCACTCCTTTCTACAGTGTAGTGTTTTATATGTTGTACTGAGTTCCTCCTTTCTTTGTTAATCCCTGCTCTGCACTGCACTGCACTGCACTGGTTCATCTTCTGCTTCACCATCACCATCTTCCTCTCCCCGCTCTATCAGCTTCCATATGTCCGTCGAGATCCATTCCTTGTCTCGTCTCGTCTTGCTTCTTCTTCCTTCCTAACATGGTTGTGCATGTCTCCTTCCACATCTCTTTCAAACAGTTCCAGTGTTCTTTCACGTCCGATCCTTCAGGGATGTTGCTCAATGTCTCCCACTCTGTCCTGATGACTGAATCACGTCAAGTAGTTTCATCCTCTGTACTTTCGTCCTTCAGTTCACTTTCTCTTCTGAGTGTTCAACTTCAACTGTGGTCTATCATCACCTGCTTCTCTCAAGGCTTTCAACTTGATTTTGCAGGTAGCTTCCTTGCACTGGATGGTGAGTGGGCTGAACCCACATCTGCTCCACTTCCTCCTCTGATCTTGTGTCCAGTAGGCTGACTGTGTCTCCACTTTCTTCACATTGAGATGAAGTCGATGTGATGTTTGGTGTAGTGTGTCCATCTGGTGAATGGTGAAATCAAGTGCATGTCGCTGCCTTGTGAATATCCCCGTGTTTGTACACACTACCTCCAATCACCAAGTTGCTGAATGTGCATAAGTCTGCAAATAGTTCTCCATCTTCGCTCATCATTTCACTGAGTGCTTCTCGACTCATGATCGGTTCTCCTCCTGTGTTGTGGGCTCCCAGTTTTGCATTCATGTCACCCCACCCATTAGAATGGATTTCGATGTCACCAACTGTGTTGGAGTCTTGTCCAGTACTGATTGCAGTTGTTTGTGGACTTTCTCTCTCTCCACTTGGTCTGCATTATTTGTAGGTGCAAAGCGTAGGGTAGCATTGTATGATTGTGACTTGCCTTACTCTTGAGTTGAATCCATCTTGCTGTCATGATGCTGATGCGGGAGGAGGAGATTGGTTCCCACTGTATGGGAGAGAGCCTTCGATGCTGTTGGGGGCATCATGATAGCCACTGAGAAACTCAGTGCGCTCGTAGTTGTCATCTGGGTGACAATATCGGAGTAGACTATTCACTCTGCAGTTGGCAGTTTGGAGAGTCCACTTCCATTTCATCAGCAGATTCCTCGCAGTTTCCTAGGCTGGCACTTCTTTGCTATATCTTCTCATCTCGCTTGCAATCTGAGCAGCCTTGCCTCCCCGCCAGCCAGCCAGCTTCAAATATGGTGCGGATATTCCATATCTCGATCCTTACTTTCGCTTGCATAGAGAGAAGCGAAGACATCGGCCAGTTGTCTTCCCGAAGGCCTTCAATAACCGGCATCATTTCGTCTCTCCGGTTCCAGCAAGGAATAAGTGTGTTTTTATGTTTTAAATTTTCTTTGTGGTTTGAAGTATCTTTAGCGATTAGAATGGTTTTCCTGGGTGGGGTTGCTAGCCGTATGCCCAACCTTTCCTCTTTATACGAGCTTAGGACCGGCTGGTAACCGAAGAACTTGTTAACTAGCTTTCTTTGTCTTGTTCTTATTTACATGTTGAATATGTTGTTAACCAGTTTTGACGCTAGACGTGCAGTAGGATTTTGGGTTTAGGAACGCTCTTAATGTGCGCATAACTCAGCTTGAATATTTTGTTGACTTCACTAGGGAAAATCATGTGGAAATATCACTCGTTTACTGGAAAACCTAGTTCAACAATTGGCATCCCGAATTTTAGTTTCCAGACGATGAGATTGTTCTTGAAAAATAAGTACCTGTTAGAATATTAGTGATGTTCATTGACTGAATCTTATTTAAAGTGGTTTGATGATTTGTGTAGTGAGAGTGAGGGCAGGTTTTCGTTGTTTGGATTTTACACGCACAACATTCATTTGACAAGGCACATACAGCTTGTTGCTTTTAAGACGTAGTCACATGCTTTCACACTAAGCAGACAAAGGTGATTCATGCTTCTGATTTTAAGGATCAAGTCTAACTGAAATTACCAATTCAGATTTGTCCAACCAATTTCAAAAGTGAAGAATAATACTTTTTCCAGCGATCAACATACAACACACACACAGTTTTAAATTGTTTTCAGCTGGCCGTTTCTGGATTATATAACGAAAGTAAGAAAATATGTCAAGTTTGATGGAAATGAACTTTTCTTTGTAAGGAGGTTCATCACACTCCCACTCCTCGAACGCTTAGCTTGAATAGTAGTGCCTTGTATTGGGTGAACCGACCGTCACCACCAAACTCACCTTCAATCTTCTACACATCCTCTATTCTAGATCGGAAGCTAATCTAGCAAAAGCCTACTGTTCAACGTTATCGCCTTTAATAGTGTCATTATTAACATCACTAGGATGCAGTAATCATTTCGTTTGAACATAATGTTCTGGTAGTGAACTTGCTGAGAATGCCAAGCTGTTTAAAACATATTATTTGGAATAAAGCGATTATTGTTCTTGTTATGAAAGTTCCTACTTGAAACTAACAGATTGTGAAAGATGTGATTAGTTTTTATACTGAAGTTTAAATTTGTCTTGAAATAACTTTCATCTCCAGAAGTGCTAATCTCATACAAATATCAAAAGGTTTTGTTAAAAACAAATTACTTCTTATTCGTCTTTGGTGGATTCTATGAGGATTATTTCTTCCTATTAAGGACTGGTTAGTGAGATGCATCCTAGTGACTGATTTTCTTTTCACTAAGACTTAAAGCCAGTATCCATCTTTACAAACCCTAAAGCGTCATCCACTAGGCCACTGGAATACGAGAGTCGCGTCTCGTGCAAAGACATCACTTGTTGCTTGTTATTTGCTGTTTCCGGTTGTTATACATAGTAGAATTGCACAACCACTGCCAGTCAACATAAATGAATGCACCATGGATAATCGGAAGTATCGAGGCATACGTCTAGGAGCCGATCTTGCGACAGGGGTCAACCAGTTCAACCACATATAGCGATTTGAAATTCAAAGTATTAAATAGGAACAAGTCAATTTCTTTACCACTGATTTTAAGATAGGGTGAGATAAACTAGATATGAAGCGGATCTCTCAATGTATATATCTTACCCATATTCTACCAACGAAACAGTTTCGATATTCATAACTTTTAATGAAACTTTCGCCATAATGAGTATAAATAAAACCATTTAACCAACTATATGCCATGTTTGTGTCCTTTAAAGTATAAACGAGTGAAAATTCTTTCTAAATTCCTTTCTACTAAATTTATCTACTCTCCCCCAAAAAAAGTTTATTCGTTCACCTGTTACTAAATACGGCAAACAAACTAATAAAAACATTGAATCACTACATTTCCCTTTGAATTTAAGCGAAATCATAACAACTTTTCGTTGCAAAGTTGCAACACGGATTTTTAATATATATCGCCGGTCCACGGCCGTGCGACAGCTGACTTTATGCCAAATAACGAAGCAGATAGTAAAATCAATTTCAAATCCAACTGCATTCAATTTGATGTATTCAGTATATTCACTGTTTGAATTGTGATATTCTTCACATGGACAATGACAATACATGTTTACATAGCTGATTTCGACCAACACTAAATGTTGTGATGGCAAACGTTACTACGCAGTTGACCAGACTGAAGTATGATGACTGAAATTCTAACTGGGAACACATCACTCTCAAGCCAATGAGCCATATCCTCACTAATTTTCCCCAGACCATACAGTTGTTTTTTTCCAACAATACGCATGAAAGTAGCACTGCAGACCCTTAGGAGGGCTTGGTGAAACGGTATTTTCGCTTAGGTATCTTGCAAGAGTATCTAGATTCAAAGCATAAAGCGAATAATCAAGTCAGAGAACCAGAAGCAGACTTGAAAAAGAAATTGAACCGAATGTATTAAACAGACACTGATAAACCATGAAAACTATATAAAGATTAAATCTAAAACTCACACTGGAAATCTATTCACACTAACAACAAAACAGGTGAACAAAAACAAAATCTCACTGCTGAACTCAAACTGAGTAAAAGTTAATAATTTCAGTGTACTAGGTACCAGGCATGCTCAAACTTTAGCACCATGAACATTTTAGGGGGAATAATGACAACAACAATGCAAATTCACTCAACACCTGACCACTGAACAGTTTGACTGCAATAATAGGACAAGGGTATATACTACTTCATTCTGAAAATAAAGTTATGATTTCAGTATTCTGATGTCAGCAGATATCTAGTGGTCTAACAAACGACTATTATGGGAAATTAGCTGTCAGTTATGTGTAATCACTAAAGTAAATACCAAGTTAATGAACATAATAGGTTGCTTAGAAAAATGGTTTATTTGAAATCTGTTTCTCGTCTAAAATACCACAAATTTAATTGCCGCGACACTATTTGAGAGGTGAAGCCATGTGAGAATGATGACAGTTGCGAAGTTGTACTGTCGAGTAAATTCCTAATGTATTTGGAAAGGAGGGATGTATTTCATGTAGACTCTCCGAAAAAGCATCTATGAGAGCTTGTCACATGTAGAGCTGAATAGAAGTAGAAGACAGGAGAGGCGAAACATGGTGGATTTCCACGTCATCACTGGCTCACATTGCATCGCTTGCGAATTTCACATGCACAGATAAAGAACACTTGCTTTACAAGAATTACGACAAGTGTCCAAAGGCAAGAGTCAGAAAGAAACGTTAATTTCAGTTTAAGTGCCATTATAATACCATTTTCACAGTCTCTACAGACTCAGTGATTTGTAAAAGATGAGTTCTCACCCACATCATTGATGGCTCGATAACTCATGGAATACTGAGAAAAGTGAATGTTTCATCCACCTTGTAACCAGTGTCCGTTAACTGTAATAAATAAGCAGAGAGTTTTAAGTGGGTCGAGATCTACATCCGAAAGTGTGCTGAAAACAACTTACTCATGTAATGTAGTTGAATCTATGAATGGACAGTGGTGTAGACATATGGGTGTAATCTGGTTATGCGAACGTGGTGGTATGATACATTGAATTGCAAAATTTATATTCAGGGTGGCCCTCAGTAAAATATTTGCCAGGGGTAGTTATAATCTGTTACAGGAGCTTTGTTCATATTATGTCCCTCAAACTGAAAGAGTAGAAGAGGTTTCTTCTCACAAGTGGAAACAATCCGTCATTTCATTCTTCTTCCCACACTCTTCTTGACGAATTCTCCTGAATATCCGATTTCCTTCAGCTGACTTTTCCCCCCAATCACACTCATCACACACGGTTGACCAAAAGACCAACCACTTTTCTTTTCTGTCAGAGAGACATAACTGAGGAATTGTGTTTATCGTCCTTTCTGAGAAACCTTTCAGAACATACTTCCAATTATTACTCTTTATTGATATTTTGAAATGGTGGAGAACATTTGGAACTCAAATGGAAGGTTGATCATCTTCAGTAAACCTGTGTCAAAGAGGGTTGCAGGAGCGGAATGGAAGCCCGTGAAATATAGCTTTGTTGAGACTAGTTTCGTTTTCCGTGGAAACAAGTCCATGAAGTCTGGTTCCCGTTGGAGCACTGAGGAGAGTTCACTAATCACCAGTAGCTCCACTCTTCATTGGTATGTTAATCCTATACTTATTATCACGACAAGTATCAATTATGGACATTGATTTTTACTCCGCAACGATCCGAAAATTACTCATGAATTCACTTAGAGCAGGTAGTGCTGAATTCCGCAGTTACACTTCGAAGTTGATGACACCACGAACACTGATGTATTACCTTTCAACATACCTACAGACGAAGTCACTTCGTGTGTCATGAGCAGCTGAATTAAACAGTTGCCATAATCATTCCAGGAGCACGCTATTCCCTTGAATTCAAGACTCAATATTCTTCGCACTGTCACCCACATCTTCCTTGTCTCTGTTTCGAATTGCCTCTCTAAACTCTCAGCATCTGCCTGCTCAGCTGTCTGTGCTGAAGATTTAAGTCCAGTCAGTTAGACCTGCGATAAGTGAAGTCTCGATTTACACAATATATTAAAGCCCTTACAGCCTGATTATTAAAACAAGCAGTGAAGTGTTAATGGGATTAGAAAGGCGTGGAGCTACGAAGCTGGTGGAACTATACATATTTAACAAAATAGAGGAGTTAACACCTCAACACAATCCCTCCCTTTCAAAGCCTTGGCAATTAATCTAAGGTCTCATTCTACAACACTGTATATTTCTTAAGCTGCAGGATGTAAAGTAAAGGGGGAATTCATTGCGGGCTACAGCAGTACTATCCAGTTGGTAGCATCTGTGTTAACAATGTATTTGAGCTCCTTTTTCCAGATTTTATAATGTCAGCTGCTAAAACGCTTGAACGAAAATGAGGAGCATGGGATATGACAAAACATCAAATTCATACCTATCAAAACTGATATATAGACAAATCGTGCAGTCATCTCCGTCTGCAATCTACACAGGTCAAATTTCACCATGTACTTTTATTATTACTGTTATTAGTCCCTGGGTTTCCTAGTGGAACATGGGGCTTCAGTAGCACGTCTCAAGTGTCCTCTGTTCTCTGAGATCTTCTGAACCTGTTTCCACGACTGCCCAGAAGCTCTTATTTTTGTGCTCGCACGACCTCCTCCATGTCACCCTCGGACGTCCAACTCGTCACTTCCGCTGGGGATTCCACTCGAGCAACTGGCCTGATGCGTGATGTCCTCAGTCGGCCTTCTCAGTGTTTGCCCAATCCACCTCCACTTCCTCCTGCATATTTGTTCAGCAATAGGTTCTTGGTTGGTTCGTTCCCAGAGCACCTTGTTGCTTATTCTTTCTGGCAATCCATCTGATCTTCAGTAGCAAGCCAGAGTAAGCAGTTGTTGATGAATGTCTGTAGTTTATTGGAAATCCCTTTCGTGACGCGCCAAGTCTCTGAGCCATACAGAAGCACTGACTTGACGTTGGTGTAGAAAATCCGTATCTTGTTCCACAAGCTGAGTGCAGGAGATCTCCACACTGGTTTCAGGCTAATGAACGCCTGTCTAGCTGGCTTACCGATTCTGACTTTGACATCCTCGTCTGTCCCGCCGCCTGTAGTTGAAACAGTGCTTCCTGGATAGGTGAAGGAGGTTACTTCCTTTAGGTTTCTCCCGTTGATGGTGACTGGAGTTTGTTGTTGTTGTTGGAGTTGTTGGTGCGGTATTTTCAGCACCTCTCTCTTCTCTATATTTACTTGAAGTCCTCTCTTAGCTGCCTCATCTTTTCTGTCAACTTGTTAGTTTTTGCCTGCAGATCTTCAAGTTTATGTGATATTAGGCACAAGTCATCGGCGAAATCCAAGTCTTCTAGGTTCTTTTCCGTCGTCCAGCGTATCCCTCTCTTCTCGCTCCCCACTGTTTGCTGCATGATACAGTCGACCACAATCAGGAATATCATGGGGGATAGTAGGCAACCTTGTTTCACTCCTGTCTTCACTTCGAAAGCATCACTCAGCTTCCCATTGTGAATTACTTGGCATGTGGCATCTTCATATAGTTGTTGAATGAGGCGGATAAGGGTTTGCGGTACTCCGTAGTATTGAAGCAGTTTCCAAATTACTTGTCGGTCGACGCTGTCAAAGGCCTTCTCAAAGTCGATGAAGTTGAGGTAGAGAGCTGATTGCCATTCTATGCTCTGTTCTATGATGATGCGAAGCGTTGTGGACAGGAGAGTGATTCCGCATCAGTTCTTGCAAACACTGAGGTCTCCCTTCTTCGGCAGTTTGACAAGGTAACCCTTCTTCCAATCGCCAGCTACCTTCCCTTCCTTCCAGACATTTTGTAATAGTGGTGTGAGCATGTCCGCTGTTGTCACTGCGTCTGTTCTCAGTGCTTCCGGCGAAATTCTATCTGGTCCTGCTGCTTTCCCGCATTTCAGTAGCTTTATGGCGTTCAGGACTTCCATTTTTGTTGGAGGATTTATGTTCACTTGTAGTTCTGTGGCTGGGTTGTAGGTGGTATTTCTGGATGAAGTGCAGGTGGTGGTCGATTCAAGAGCTTCTTGAAGTGGTCGACCCATTGTTTCCTCTATTTCTCTTCTTTCGTAATTAAATTTCCTCCTTCATCTTTTATTCGTTTCATGTGTGTGTTGATCTCTTCCCAGATAACAACCTGGTTATTTGATGCAATGTCGTCAGGTCTGTGTCTCTCTTACCTGCAGCCTGTTCTGCTTCACTTGCCAGTGTTTCGTAGAAGTGTCTTTTGTCTTTCCGTTCACTCTTCTTCACTTCTGTGTCCAGTGTCTCATACATTGTGCTCAGTTCCTCTTGTCTCTGAGCATCCTTGCACTGGTTTATCTTCTGCTTCACCATCCTCCTCTCCTCTATCAGCTTCCAGTTATCCGTCCGTATCCATTCCTTGTCTTCTTTCTTCTTCCTTCTTAATACGGTTGTGCAGGTTTCTTTCCACATCTCTTTCAAAGACTTCCAGTGTTCTTCCACACAGGTTTCTTCACGGATGTTCCTCGATATCTCCCATTTTGTCTTGATGGCTGCCATGAAGATCTCCTCTGTAGTTTCATCCTTCAGTTTCCGAGTGTCGTACTTAATCTGAGGTCTATCACCAGCTTCCTTGAAGGCTTTCAACTTGATTTGGAAGGTTCCTTGCACTAGATAGTGAGTGGTCTGAGCCTACATCTGCTCCTCTTCTTGACCTTGTGTTAAGTAGACTGCGTCTCCATTTTCTTGAGATTGAGATGAAGTCGATCTGATTTTTAGTGTGTCCGGTGTCTGGTGAAATCCATGTCGCTCTGTGGATATCCTTGTGCTTGAACACACTGCCTGACTGCCTCCAATCACCAACTCGTTGAATGCACAGAATTCTGCAAACAATTCACCATTCTCGTTCATCACCTCACCTAGCGCTTCTCGACCCATGGCTAGTTCTCTTCCTGTGTTGTCCACTCCCAGTTTGGCATTCATGTCACCCATTAGAATTTTGATATCGCCAACTTGAGCGGTGTCTTGTCTAGTGTTGATTGAAGTTGTCTGTAGAATTCCTCCTTCTTCTCTTGCTCTGCATTATTTGTAGGTGCATAGCTTAGCATTGTATGATTGTGACCTTCCTTCCTTTTGAGTTGAATCTTGCTGTCATGATCCTTATGCTGGAGGAGATTGGTTCCCACTGCATGAGAGCCTTCGACGCAGTTGGGGACATCATGGTAGCCACTCCAAAACTCAGTGTGCTCATGGTTGTCGTCTGGGTGACAGTAACGGAGTAGATTATTGATTCTCCAGTTGACAGTTTGGAGAGTCCACTCCCATTCCATCTGGTTTCGCAAATCCCAAGCACTTCAGTGTGATACCTTCTCATCTCTTTTGCAATTTGGGCTGCCTTACTGGGTTCAAACATGGTGTGGACATTTCATGTCCCCACGTTTACTTTTGCTTTGATTGAGAGAAGACACATCGGCCAATTTGCTTCCCGAAAGCTTTCACCAACTGGCGTCATTTCGCCTCTCCGATTCCAGCGAGGAATAAGTTTGTTTTTATTTTTTATATATCGTTTGTGCTTTGAAGTTTCTTTAGCGGTTAGATTTGTTTAACGGGGTAGGGTTGCTAGCCTTATGCCCAACCTTCCCTCTTTACTCGGGCTTAGGACCGGCTAGTAACTAGTGAACTAGTTAACCAGACGAGGTTACTGTGTACTATGGGCTACATCTATCTTGGATGAAAGTTTCCTCCAAGTTATTGCTTACCCATAAATAAATATTTTAAAGTGCTCTACATGATTCAGGTACTGCATTAGTCGGCACAAAGTGTGTTTCCATAGTTATTTCATGGCTATAAGTGAATCTGTCAAGATCATACACATGATGATCGTCGCAGCCGACGCATGTGTAGCTGAAAGTCTCAGGCGCAGTGCAGCTTTGCATATGAATCGACTGACACCTGTTAGAATCAGCTAGTCTTCCAGGACTACTGATGCTGTCTGTGTAAGCCAGCTGAACAAACACACGGAAAAAATTGGCATAGAGGGTTGGGTGAATTCTGAGAATTACCAATGATGGAATTCTTTCAGTCCCATTTTATCAACTCTCAAAAGTGAACATAGAAAGATCCAGTGAAAATTTTGCTTTTAACACTAGATGCCATATAACACACTCTAGACAGAATGCATTTGTGTCCTACTGGAAATATCAGCTGTTAAAAGTAGCCTATTTAAATCTTCGTTATCCGTAAGATTGCCAATAAGCAAGCGATCAAATTTAAGACATTCATCTCCTAAGAAAGACAAAACACGTAGTAAATATTAAACCATAGTATTCTGCAAATCCAGACCCTCTGCTTCTGTCCAAATATGAAATCAAAATCAACTAGATTTTGTTGAAGGTTTGCGACACTGTGAACGATTTTAAGCAATATTCTTTCGTTTTCAAACACCATTATTTGACAACCTCAAAAATTACCATCCTCAATTCAGTGAGTGTACTTTCTTAAAAGTACTCTGTTCACATGGCAACTTGTATGTAAGGTGAATTAATTATCTGAATTTACAGAAATATATTGGTGAAATGCAGTTCATTTGGTGTCAATTCAGGGTATATCGCTTTTAGTATATAAACGACCTGAGAAACTGATACAGTTCATGTCGCAATACTGCAGTATTGCGTATACACTAGAGCGATCATTAAAATGACCGGGTGTTCGAGGAACAGCCTATTGTTCCTTTGTGTTATCGGTTTAATTGTTGTCACTCAGTGTGAACACGTTTGTGAAATCATGCCCAACATCACTTTGGTAAAAGCTTACGTTTCAAGGGACTGTTATTTTCTAGAACTATGCTATTTTAGGTGAACCTGTAGATAAACGTCAGTATGGTGGCAACAAACTCAAATTCATCATCCAGTATCGACCAACCATGCAGCAACATCCAATGTTTGCCAAATTCAAAGTAAGTCCACATATCTGAATTCATAAATGTGTTCACTTTCATATTCTTGATAACAGGATTTTCACCAGTCTGTCCTACTGACTAAAATAGAGGTTTCCGATGAGTTTTCATTCCGAAATCCTTGAAGGTTGAACATGTATAGTGAGCGTCATCTCTCTTAATCAGAGTGCAAATTGACAGAATTCTTCTCAAAATATCAGTACAGAGAAGACTGTAAAATCAATAGAATTAACTTTCTGAATATCGAAGAAGTAAATATGATTAGGTATTCAGAGAGGTTGGTCAGGAATCAAATTGACACATGTTTCCTTGTCCTCGTGGCTTTCCCTACACTTGAGCCAAGCAAGGATTGTTCATAATGACTAAGCTTGAATTGATTAGAAAGCAACGTTTTTATGCGCAAAGCTTATTTTCATCGATAGAGAACCCCAGTAAAGTTGATCACACTACGAGATATAACATGATATCTATCTCAATTTTACTACTGCCACGCGATGACGTTGGAGCCAAACTTGGTTTGTAAGTCAGAAAACAAACACCAGAAAATCGCTGTGAATCTTTCAGGCTGTTCATTCTGTTGCGTTGTGATTATCATCATTATTTGTCTCTTGGCTTCCTAGTGGAACGAAGGCCTCATTGGCACGTCGCAATTTCACTCTCTTCTCCACAGTCTTTTCAACCTCACTCTACAACTGCCTACAAGCTTCCATTCCTTCCTCACACTATCCCATCTATGTCAACCTCGGACGCTCAACTCGGCCTTTCCGCTCGACGGCCTGGCCTGGCGCGTGATATCCCCAAAACCTCTTTCTTCTCAATGTATGTCCAATCCAATCCATCTCCACTTTCTTCTGCATATTTCTTGGGTAATAAATTGTTGGTTGGTTTGTGGCCAGCCAGCCAGAGTGAGTTCCTTTTTGTTTATTCTGTGCGGCAATTTGATATGATCTTCAGTATCGAGTGAGAGAGCGTAGGCGGCAGCTCTTGATGATGCATGTCTGTAATTTGTTGGAAATGCTCTTCGTTATGCACCAACTCTCTGAACCATAAAGATACACTGACTTTACGTTGGTGTTGAAAATCGGGATGGCATGTAGCATCATATAGTATAAAGCTGCTGTTGAATCAGATTGATAAGGGTTTACAGCACTAAAACCGTAATGTTGAAGCAGCTGCCTGCTAAATCACTTCCCGATCGACCCTATCGAAGGCCTTTTCAAAATCAATGAAGTTGAAGTAGGGATCCAGTTGACTGACATTCTATGCTCTGTTCTATGATGATGCTTAGCGAAGCGCTGAAATTTGATCCACAAATGATTTGTTCTTCCTGAAGCCAACCAGCTAGCCCCAGCCAGCATATTTCGGGTGGTAGTTATGAATCCAGTGCATCTTTTAGTCTCTCCAGTATCATGTGGCACGATATTTTGTCACGGGTGTATAGGAGCATGATATTGCGCCAGTTCGTGTTCTCGCAAAGACTAAGGTCACACATCTTTAGAAGTTTGACAAGGTAGCACTTCTTCCAATCAATCGGCAGGCACCTCTCCTTCCTTCCAAACCCTCTGCAATAGTGGTGTGAGCCTGTGCACCGCTGATGTCTCCACCTCTGTTTTCAGTGTTTCGGGAGGAATTCCATCTGATCCTGATGCTTTTCCGGCTTTCAATACTACTGCATGATGATGTTTTTATTGTATGTAAATATCTATGGTTAGGGTAGCACAAACAGTTGGCAACATAAATCCTTTCAATAATTAGGCTGACAAGAAATGATTCACATTTATGGTAAGCACACATAATGCAATCCTCAGAAACTTCCACTACCTTGGAAGATTTATGAACAAATAATTCTGTCCACAGGTGTACTTCTTCTGATAACCCTCATTCTTTCCTCTTCATTTATGTAGACCGAGGTAGTAGAACGGGCGCTTAATTATTGGGAAAGGGCATTGAGTGTAAGAAATCCACCAAATAGGAAACTTTTACTCAACAGGTAAGCGACAGTCACTGTCCGGTTTTTCAACTATATTCCAAGTCTTTTCATCTGATTATATGTTGTTGGTTTTTGTTGTGCAATGCGGCTGAGAAACTGCAGTAGCATCAACTGCATATAAATGGTGAAAATTGTGAATGGCGCATGAACCTTTCATTCACTGCCCCACTTGCAAATATTTTAGCCGGGAAAGCAAATAACAGAAACTTAATAAATCGTCTGAATTAGTCATTACACAGCCAGTAACTTGAGAATTGAGTGACGATAAGTCACTCACTAGCAAGGTGAGTGTACATGCCTTCGGAAATTTCCTTACTCCCTTGACCATGCAAATCCGTCACACATTGTTGGAGTCGGATATGCTGGAAATGGGAGAGTTGTGTCTTGACCGATCTTCACTAAGATTATATCATGCGGCATAGTCAAGCATCAATAATTGGATGTCCCATTTCTCATCTCGTTTCGTTGACGAAGAATTAAATGTGGCTGGTCATCAAGCTATACTATTCGAATAAAAGCCGGGAAACACATCGGCAGAGCATGGACAAGCGATTAAACCCCTCATTCGGAAAGAAGTTCCCTACCTCTTTTCTAAATATTTCGACGTTCATTATTTTAAGAGTATCAGTGACATATCTATCAAGTATTACAACAGCAACTTACGTGAGTATTCAGTCTTTGCTCATTATACTAGTTACATGGTGAAAATCCAGACATGAGTAATTCTATGCTAGCTAGTGCTAACCCAACTAACCCATCGATGTAGCAATCAGCGAAATCCGAAACTCGTATTCTTTAACGACTCCGGTGAAATAAGTGAGCATGTATCATTCAACATATTCATTATTTGAATAATTTTCCTCATGACTGTAGCGGACTGAGAAATATCTTGTTGTATTTTCGATTTATAATGTGTGAAGTGACTCCTCGTAATTCTTCCTTCTCATTCATAGGGGTGTGTCGAAGGAGTGATTTATACGAGTGGAACTACGGGTAAGAAGTTCTGTAAACAAGGATGCAGACGTCAAGCCATATGTTACGGACATCCGGTTCCAGACCAGTATGTATCCGTAAGTCTTGCGCCCTCGTCAGTGTTTACAATCATTGGGAAGACGATCAGAACATATGCTCGTCTTCTGATGACCAGTGTTTCTTTTCAAACATTCGATAAATCATCGAATGGGGCTTCCGTGCATTTCACTGAAAACAAAATATCTTCGTGCACAGAAGGTTAGATTGATTACGCGTGCGTACAGTGCAGACGAACTATTCAGCTTGCTTGATATTTCTGACAGTATGGTGAATGATAGCAAGCAATCAGGTGTACCAACAACGAGCAGGAGTAGAAACATACATTACACTTCGGAAATGATGAATACTAGAACTATGTAAGGTGGAGTTCGTTTTCCATTTATCTTGCTTTCTTGGATGAATCCAACATTTTTAGCAGACCTGTTCCTAGTGCGCATTCCTGCAGCCTACACCACGATAGGATTCTAAACTCTCTAATAAATACTGTGCTGTTTAGTGGAAGGTGTAACAAAGTTAACTAACAGACCTTAATGTAATTTCATGGCCATATATGTATACACAGTGCTATGAAAACTCAAGCTATGTTATATCTAGATATCTTTCTTTTCAACATTCATGGGGAAACCAGAACCAAAGTTTGCAAATGATCAAGTCGGTAATTATACTAAGCTTGATACACGCAACTATTAGTCACGCTGTCGTTGAGTTTAACTTCCTGATGCCGTTTAACTGTTTTGTTATTGATAACTATGGTACGTCAGGACCTGCAGCTCACGTGATGGAGCCAGAATGCCTTGGCATATGATTCACTGACGAGAATAATACCATACTTTAGAACTACCTCCCAGGAATATCGAACGGCTGACAAACGGTGAGATTATGTCTGACAAGAATCCTTTGGTCACTGTAAGTAGTGAGCCAGCAAACATTGAGTGAAAGGCAACCAGCATAAGCACTAGAATGACGAGTGAAACCCGATCACTTCACACTAAAGATTTGAGTTTTGATGACGACTACATTCGTTTGAAAATACGTCAGGCCAAGGTATTACGTCTCGAATGAAAAGAGTCATTGAATATCAATCTACAGTGGATAAATTACTGTGGAACACATCACTCCTCATGAAAGCACGCACATACTGTTTGATTCGATACTAACCAGAACAACGTGAGATCTGGCATGTTTGATAGAAATTGTGTCTGTGTCTGTGTTCTGTTCCACCTTGATTGCCGCTTCGTAAATTCCATTCCTCAGTCATTCAGTCAAGTTTTCAGAAACCAGCTTCTGCATCGAAAAGAGCATTTATGAAATAATATCCTGTTTAGACTGTGAGTAGTTGGGAGTTCGGTTTCTCCCATGTTGAATATGTTGTCAGCTCGGAGTTGGGACTAATTCCTGTGAACTACACAGATCAGTCACTCAGAAACCGTTCACGAAATGGGAAGTAAGGTGATCAGGTTCATAGAATAATATCGTTGACGGATTCCGGTTGACCGCATTGACAACATCCACCATATTTCCAGAGGTTCGAAGAAGGTTGAATGTATCTAGCAGGTTAACTTCTCACATGTACACTTCCTCTCCACTTGCTGTATGTAACTTTCCATTCTCCATTTGCTGCCGACAACAGGGATGTGCTCAGGGAAGCAATGGTCAAGATATACGAGATGTCTTTCAAGATGGACCAGGATTTGCACCAAATGAATACGTGATTTTTGTCGAGAGTGAAAACAAGAAAAGTTGTCTTAGTGGTTCAACACTGGCTTATGCTGGTCCGTGTGAGATGCATCCAACAACTGACAGGTTAGACTGTTTTTGCATTGTTTTGAGGATATTTACTGAACAAACATGTTCCTAAAATCTGGAGAACAGCAAACTCGTAGCTGAACTTTGCATGAGTGAGGTACACTTCTGTGCATCAGCAGTTTGCGTACTATGCCTGTACCGATGGACAACAGATCGAAAGTCTGTAATCAGAGTGGTGCAAAATCTGACTAACTAGTCTTTTAACAGGAATGACAACTTATGAAATGTAGATCAGTGTTGTTAAGACAAGCAGGAGTTGAGAAATTGAAGATGTGTACAATCAAACCACTTTATTGGTGAACTTCAGTTTAACTCACGTATTATTCGTTGAAGCCGATATGTATCAACCACAATTTTGAGTGGCATATTCGACGGCTGTACATCTAGACGGAAAATTCTTGCTAATCATGAGTGATAGGAAAAAGAATAAGTGGAGTGATTGAATAAAGATCACGCCCTCCTGTGTGCTGTTGCATCCACAATCTTAAGAAAGTGCCAGTCAAATATCCTCAGAACAATTTATTAGTCACGAACAAAGTGTCATGCTAGGTTAATTGTTCGTGGACAATCAGTAGAGAACTCGGAATTGATATTTAATATAGTTGGTGTCTTCATCAGGAAATTGTATCCTCAAAGTCAATGTGACAAGTGCCTGTACAAAATCTGAGGCCTGAGTGCAACAGTGTTGTGAGTAAAATCACTATCACGGAACTTCTCAAGGTGCAGTTGACACTTTTATCATAGATTATATGCTGTGATGAGGCAAAACTTCAGAAACAGTGGTACGTGTGTGCAATCCTGTTGAAAACTTCACTTCTCCTGCTTTGAAGTACTTTCGAGGATCACCAAATGGAAGTCCCCACTCTACTTACATGAAATCACCAGATACACGCTGTACAAGCATGGTTGAATTGGGGTGACTGGAAACGAAATACTCTCAGCTTCAACATCCTCTACAACTGGTGTTTCGCACTTGTTTTAGAAGTGCTAGCAATTCTGGTGAGATCGAAATTGAGATCCGCCTTCTTCCAAAAAACAGGAAGTCTTCCTAATGCAACCAATGCCAACATATCCAGTGATTTGAATTTCACCTCGAAAATCTTTGAATCACAATAGGCATATTGATATCATCTAGTAACCATTACAAAACCACTTTTCTCATGTTCTTTCAGACCAATTATGGGATCCATCAACTTCTGTCCCCAGAAAATCGAAGTGAATGAACCAGGAAAAACCATGTTGATTGGGACAGCTATTCATGAAATCGCACACGCCTTGGTAGGTACCTCTGTGTGTGTGTGTGTGTGTGTATTCTTTCTCCTCCTATTATCAGAATCGACGGACAGTGAGTGAACTGTGAAAATGCTTGCTGTCTGACTCAGAATATGTATGTGCAGTGTGCTGACAATCTGCTACTTCTGTTAATGCTTAGAGACAGGTTGTTGTGGATATTTGTAGCCTGCAGCAATAAGTTGATGACCATCTTGAAGATCAGTATTTATATTCTTCCACGTTTTAACAGATCTCAATGATCAAAAGTTGATGTGTTCTGTTCGTGCAGAGGGTATTCATGTTATTGAGATGAAACTGGTGTACATCAAAACATTTCTTGGCTAGTCTGTAGTCAGTGTCCTCATATGAATGCGACTGGCCTAATGAAAGCAGATAGATTTCAAACTACAAACAAAAATCTCAGAGCAAGCAAATGGGTGGTTATGAGTGTTCAAAGAGGGAACGGCGCGAAAATTCAACAAATTCAAAATTCTCAGCCATTCTTTCTTTCCACGACAATCTTTTCATGTGAACCATATAGCGTGTTATGCAATTTTGAATCAGATTCCTTATGCTCTAAGGAAATTGTCGAGAAAATAAACGCAAGGATGTTTCCAAACTGCTTCCAACATTTCAGCGTCAAATTTACAGGGAGATTTTATGGTGTAATCTGAAGTCGAAGTGTCACTAACTATTACAGCAGTACAAAAAGCAGTTGAGCATGCAGATGAAAATTATGCAGGCCGATGGTTGGGAACTCTTCCTCTGTTGGCAGAATGAAATGCCTACACTTTGGCTGATCATGACCGACTGCTTATACAGATGGACAGAGAGGAATCTGCTGGTGCATAATGCTGTGGTGACTGAGATAAATTACATCTTAAAATCATGTGAAAACGTCATCTAGTCTCATGATATGCAGTGCATCCACAACGCTAAATCTTTTTGATGAGACTATATCAATAGTTGTTTTGTCCCCACATGGCTGTCGTTGTCATAAGGTACGTAAAAGCATTTGCCAGAGAGCTTGTCAAGAAGTCAAATATATGCTGTATGAAGATTCATACACCTTCTGTTTCGAAGTACAAAATATAAGGTGCACATCTGGTATCACACTTTTCTTCTGCTTTTACTGCCTATATGGTGATAATTCACATGAATTGTGAACTCATATACTGAAAACAGTGAAATGTTTCCCATATTCGAACGTTGTATTCCAAAAGCTTAGTTTTGAGTCTATTTCGCAAAAGATTTAATGGAAACGTCAACCTTACATATAGTAGCTGTTCATGACTACCAACTCAACAACTGAGACTTTCCTCCTCTGCTTCATGATTTCTATTTCTCCCTGATACCACATATGCATCATGGAATCCGCCTAACACAAGTTATTCAGAGGTGGTGTTGTTGTTGTGGTGGTGGTTGTTATTTTTGTTGAATTAGCATCCCCACTGAACCGACAATGATATAATTATTTTGTAAACATCTTCAGGGATTTGTGAAAAGTAGTTTTGCACTAATGCGCGATGAAAATGGTAAACCGAGAACACCGAGGGATCCCAAATCAGGCAAACCACCGATGAATCAAGAAAGGCAATATCAGGCGAGGTGAGTTGTTTTCTACCAGCTTTCATGATTTAAGCAACATAAAGTGAATATTTTCTGGTGCTTAGTGGGTTGCTCAAGCAATATGCCTATGGAACGCTTGCGTGAATAGAATAAATAATTTCACTTTCCTCCGTTTTGCTTTTACATGACTTTATCCATCCGTGCCCTCCGTCAAGTGTCTCACGATTTGACACATCATGGAGGACTGTTCACACTTCCCGTAACATTTAGCCCACCATACAAAAACGCATGGCACTGTTTGTGCATTTATCTGCTCCTTATTCGGTATCTACAGCTTTACGAATAAAACGAAAGACGTTTGTATCTGTTTCATGTTTCAGTGAGAATACCGTCAAACTAATCAATCGTCGTTGGATTACAGCTGCTGGATCGTTCACAAAACCATTCCTAGCTTTCGTCACACCGAGGTTGTTGGTAAGTCAAAATTGAAGCTCAGGCATAATGTCCTTCTTGTGAATAATGTATTGTTGGAACATGAAAGTTATCTGAAGCTTCTACTCGTCAAGGCCTAAATACACAGAATGTTGTTAGTTTCATGGCAACATTTTGAAAGAGAGTCAAGTTTATTTGAAAGTATGTAGATGCCTATAACAAAAATAAACTTCGAAAGAAATCTAAAAACTCGATATTAATGTTCTCAATAAATCCTTAGGGTCCACTCTGTACATGTGAAAAGCCGGATGGTCTCTCCTTAAAATGGTTTAGTCTTGTGAACAAAATGCTCACTTACTCAACTGACATGCAGACATGAATTTTTCTTGTAATAAAAGCTATACAAACTCACTGACACTCCTTTCAACAGCGCGGAATAGTCATCGGATCCACACTATATCTACTGTGAATTTCCTATCATAATTGTGAATTCTTTCAACGTGATATGGCCAGACATAACTTGCTCTGAAGACAACCATCACAACTCCCACCTAAAAATGTCATCTTCTTCAATACACACCAGAGAGTTTGTGTGAATTTCCTCCTGTTCATTGAACCGAAGATAAAGTAGTCTTCAGAAGATAATCTCGTGAAACATGTACACATTCGAGCCTATTTCATGCAGCTGAGTGATTTCGAAAATACTTTTAAAACCTGATGATAAAATACACTTAACACAATCTCTGTATGCTTTCATCAAGGAGGAAGGACGTAAACACTATAACTGCCCCAATTTGGATGGGATAGACATAGAGAATGAAGGCGGTCCGGGAACGATTGGCACGCATTTCGAGAAAAGGGTTGTTGGTGTAAGTCAATAACTACGTCATTTTTAATAGCCATGAGGCCATTCTGTTTAAAAACAGTGTCACTTTGATTTGTTATAAGACTACAAAATCACGGTTTTATTGTATTGACTAAACTCAGTTATTGCAGTTGTTTATGAGGAGGGTGGTAAAAGAAAGCGGTAGTCTTGTCTGTGTTGTGTCCACTGAAATCGGTGGTTTAATCTTGAGTCTCTCACCGTCTTTGCAGACAACATCATCAGCACAAACGTCATTGTGAAGACTTCAGATTGAGGTTCACAGAGCTTCAGAGATCACAATGCAGCCAAGACCATCCACTCGAGCCACAAATATTCCTCACCACTTCAGAATGTGTAGTGTTGTCGCACAGACAACTGAACTGCCTCCTGCCGAAACTTCATAACTATTGCTTGCATTCTCAGTTGTACCACAAATTGTTTGGCATAAAGTGAATTATCATCAATATTATTATGATTATTATTCCTCAACAACTACCGTCGTCCTGCTATGCCTTTCTCATGAAAGTCAATGAGTAAATTTCTTATGGTCTCTGTAACTACTTGACCAGGAATCTGACTTTTGTTCTTCTGAATATCCATATTCTCCGTCCCATCAATCGACGGAGATAAATTGTTTCAGACTCAGCCATCAACTCAGATAACATAATAAAGTGCGAGCTTGACGTAATCGTGTGGTAAACGACGTTTCGCTTATAAAGAAATCGAACAGTCACAATAAGAGTTGATGCGAAATCCTATACTTTATTGCAGGATGAAATAATGGCCGGTGTCACTGGAGTGAAAGCAGTCACTACAAGATTAACGCTAGCATTCTTCGCAGATTCTGGGTAAGTGTAGCTGGTTGAATATATGTTCATTCGTGTGGAGTTGAGATATGCTTACACTTCACTTACCTAACTGCCAGTATCTGGATTCTCATTTTCTTAGCTAACATTCGAATCTCATGTAAAGTATTGCTTCGTCCTACCAATAGTTGAGTTGACAATGAGACAGTTTCAAGATCTTGTTATTCGCTTTCTGAAGGTAAACCAGGTCACTATTTCAAGTAGAATGCAGATCATTTGTTGCGTGACTCAGTTACTGACTTACTACTGTATTATCAAGTGTGTGGAAGTAACAATGTGGCAAGCATAAATGAAGTTAATGTTCCTTATGCAATCGAATACAATAAAAGTCGATGTGAAATTGCAGGACTTTAAGAGTGATAACACAGCCACGTGGTTTATCACTGGTGGGAAGCAACTGAAGCAAGTGATATGAAGCAAACTTACTTGTAGCCCATTGTTCTTTTGAGACCACCACTGTATCCTGAAATACTCATTTTCGTTTGCATGTATGGAAGGAAGCCTATGCTGCGCTCTGTGAATGTAAGTACAGTAAGGTAATCACTGTTTAGAAAGCTTACTGTTCGCTGGTGTTCACTATAGTCAGTAACTGCCTAACTGTGTATACATTGAGATGAAAGGTTAAATCCCTCGAGATTATTCATACCAAGTTACTTAATGCATGGCTAATATTTATCGACGAGAATGCCGGCTTTCTATGTCCTAGTGGCCTGTCGTAATGAGATGAAGTTCTGCTTGTGTGTCTGACTGACATCAGCCTAATATCTCAATTGGAGGCATAACATGTGTCAGGCTTCGTGTCACAGTGCAAAGGCGAACAAACGTTGAAGTCCAGTAAGGTAATCACTGTTTTGAAAGCCTACTGTTTGCTAATGTTTACTACAGTCACTAACTGTCTCTCTGACCAACAAGAGGAAACCACCAAACAGTCAACACTTGTTGGGGATAAATGTAACTCACACTTCTTGTTTTTTTGTTAATTGCAGTTGGTGGGACGTCGATTATTCACTCGCTGAACCATGGGATTATGGTAAAAACCTGGGTTGCAGTTTTGTAATGGAAAGCTGTTATGCATACATCAATCAGATGAAACAACAGTAAGCTTATTGGATGCTTGTAAATATTAAGTTGACAGCTAGTGTTGTCTTCAGTATTTCATTGTAAACGCTTGTCATGCGCAACCTTAGATTTATCACATAGATGGATTATTAACACGGACAGTCATGTATGCTACATTTCAGAGGGAAAAGTATTGAACCCTACTGCGAAGAACCGAGTTCTATGATGTGTTTTCACGAGAAGGCCTTTGGTATGTGCGCTGTTTCAACCTTTACTACAAATTTGCCACCAGTCGAACAATATTTCAAAGGTGCTCCTAACAAAGGAGGAGCTTCAACACTGGTAGACAAATGTCCTGTTATCATGGTGAGCTCAGATTTTATATTCCAACTCAAGCTTACATATTACATTTTTTGAAGCAATTTATCCTGTAGGAAACTGTTGTTCCTCACTTTATTGATTGATTGAGAAGATCAACACGTTTGTTACTCTTGTCAAATAAGTGAGTTCACCACGAGCTGTGACACTCTCCACAGAAAATGAGTCAACGCTGCTGGTTTAATGCTTGGGAAGAGTTGACGGTTGTCCCTCAACCTGTTGGCGAAGAAAGTCACAAGATAGATCCACGCCTAACACACAGCTGTCTCAGATAATCTCCTCAACAGCAACCAAGTATAGTGTATTGGATCGCTGTTTTGGGTTACCCTGGGGGTGAAGATAATCGCCTCCAATTGTTTACGCCATTCAAGCCTAGATCGTACACTTTGGTGACTTATACTCAACTGTCATGATTGTCCACTCTTGCATGTGCAAATGATGCCTTTGGATAACTGGTTTGAAAGTTTTACCATTCCCATTAATCACCACGTGTTGAAGGTTTTTCGGTAACTGGTTGACACCAACTGAATGTACGTTGACACCGGGGTTCGCCGAATTTATTAGGAGTGTTTGCGTGCAGCGATTATCTAAACGCCGAAGTATACGATGAAATACAGCTTGATTCAACCAGAATTCAACACATGCCATCTTGTAAAGGAATACGCATGAGTAAAACTGCAATTAATTGTTACTAGTTTGTCATGTCACATCACACATAGCAAAATGAATATCTGTCAATTCATATCACTGAATTCATTCTCCTCACATCAACTGAAAGTAAGCAGTCTCTTGAAATCTGTCGCTCAATGTTTACTGTGTTAAGCAGTTTGGCCAGCTTGACAGTGTCTACGCTTTGCCTTCATTCTATTGCATGATTTCACTGAAATATTTCGCCTTACGCATCTCTTCCTTAAGCCGTTTACACAACCTTCCATTTCTCAATAACTGCTTATCCATCCAAATGAACTGACGACAGCGTCGTTTATTTATCAGTTGTATATCGCTTATTTGAATGTTTGACACAATCCTAATTCACTGTCTCTGCAGAATCCGAAAAGTCTCATGTCTGTGCATTTCTCATTATATAATGCCTACAAACATTAGGATCACTGGTTAAGTCCCACTGGGTGTCAATTCTAAAATCGTAGGGTGTTGTCTCAAGGTGCGAATTCAACTGGAGTTCTGTTATCCAGAGCGTCTGTTGTGGCATTTCATCTCATCTTTGACAGACAGATATTTTCATAAGAGTATTTTCAACAGCGAAAAGTACCGATACCTGTCTATTGTTTTTCGTTTATTTGCAATCTGCATTGACAAACAGCCAATGAAGGCATTTTTCAAGGAGCCAATTCTCACATACTGTAACCACGAGATGAACAGGAGAAATGGTACGTATTTCGGTTTTCGTTGCCGCCATGCAGTTGTTGATTGCATATATATAATATGCCTTAACGTTTAATCCAAGTGTGCATTGCGAATGGCAGTTATTGAAAGTGCTTCCGGCTGTTATCTGTTTTAATGATTTACAATCCAAAGTATGTTGTGCCTTACCCAGTATTCACAGATTCGTTTGAAGTCTGCTGAGTATATTGACAGTGAAAGTTGAATGTCTGCATGACCACTGAAGGAATATTCACTTGAGTGTTTGATCAATAAAAGATGAGTTACCCAAAACAGTGTGTACGACGTTTCATTAGGAATTCGATTGCAGGATTTGTATTCAGATGGTTAATTCGAAGAAAGTCGAGATATTTTGAAGCTACAGACTAGGAGTGTTTCAGTTGTGGAAATTGTTCAATACCCCACATCTACAATGTATCGTTTTCTCAGGTATTCTCAAATGCACTCCACACTAGGATGTAACTGATTTTCGAATAAGCATATTGTAGGCATTTTCAACTGAAGTTATACTAACGTTTTGTAACTTATCTGCTCACAACAAGTGGCCAGTACATTTGAAGTGACTTGAAACTAGCCTATTCCATTCACAAACTACACACTACTTAATCATATGAAGTACAAGTATTAGGTTTCTGTATGTTGAGTGGTTGTTAGTCGTGGCACGATGTGACTCATGTGATGTGAAGTGGGTACCTGAATAGAACTCTGAAAGGAACCTTGACAACGCTAGTGATAGAGATGTTCATAAGGATGAAATACCTCCTTGGATTTGAAGTTCCATCATGGGTGGCATTACTGGTCACCTCAATATCATCGCTAACAGTAATAATAATCACAAATTCGGTTTGCATTCGACTACACACTCACCTGCATTTTGGAACATTCTTACGATCATGAGGAACAAATATATTCGCTCATTGACTTTCTTGAAAGTACCAGTTGACTGAATTTGTGTGAAGCGTTCTAGTCAGGAAAGAGAACTGCAAGCATTGCAGCCTAATTTTCAGCCATACCTTAGTCACTTCGCCTTTACTAGGCTTCATTCGACACTGCATTGTCAATGAAGTTCGTAGCTTATTCTAAGAGCCTCCCACAAAAATTACTCTCACTGGAATTTTCAAGGAACTGGGCATGTGTCAAAGAGTTATTGTAAGTCATGAAATGGATATCACCACTAGAACGCCTGTGTTACCTCGATGTCTTGAGGGCGTGACATTTGTCACTTCTGTTTCGAGCCGTCATATCTAGCATCAACATGAGAACAATAGAAATGGGAATGTATGGTTAACACCAGTGAAGCTACCACTGAAGCTAGTCGACACCCTCAAGCTGTAGCCAGTTGAGGAGGTGCTGTCAATTTTCACACTTATCTATGTAGCAAGTGGGGCACATGAAATATATGTATTCATCATTGTGTTCAACAAATGCTCTCCTTTTTACGGAATACATTAGTTATTCATCCATTCTGTATTCTATTTCAAAGCTCAAGCAGGAAACATGTTTGGTCAAGATTTCGGAAACAATTCACTCTGCATTAAGCACAAAGGAACATGGGAAGTCAAAATGAAGGGAGCGATATCAAGAGATTCCCGAGTTAGGGCCACCTGTCATCAAGTAAGTTTGTGAAACTTCCACGTTATAAAGTGTGTGCACGCACAATGCTCAAATCACGTGTTGTGTCTGGTTTGTAATTATAAAAGAGAATAACCATAACAATGATAAGATGTACATAGTGTTCCCTGATTCCACCTGAATGAATGGAGAATAAATGATGGTTTTCGAATTGTGATAACAATCTTCATGCACCTCCTTATCATTTTTCCAATTGTTTGTTGAATCAGCGTATTGATCATGCTTTTGCGAAATCCCATTTCTGCAATCGACGCCTAACACAGAATGAACATCGTGTTTATTATTCTTATCGCAGAATCCAAAGGAATTTTGGAAACGTGAATAAGTACCTGGTTAAAAAGGGAATTAGTAATTGACATATAGGAAAACAAAGCGAGAGATGCCACAGGCACGGTGATGAATAGTAGCTGTAGTTCAACTCATCACTTCTGAAATATCCATCCTCATTCTCATGGCTCTGACCACAGAAAATAGAACTACTACAATCAGATCACCAATTGTATCTATCAGTTAATCAGCACATAATCGTTTCTCTTTCAAAATAACGATTTCCAGTACACAGAGATAGAGCAGGAAATGTGCTCCGAGTGAAACAGATTTCGGGTCATGGTGCTCTGACGTTCTCTTAGCTTAGGCATTTCATCGTCAGACGATGATTTTACCACCACTGATACCTTAAATGGGTGAGATATGTTCAGAAGTCACACTAATGTTTAGACAGTGACTTGCTTGCCTGCCCTATTACCTAGTTGTAAGTCGGAACTGTATTTCTATCATATTTCGAAAAGCAGAATGAATCTGCTTGTTACTAATATTGTGCTTGATTATTGATTTCTTCGGTAACTTCTCACTTGGTTAACCAATTCAGTGCGAAGCTCCTAAGAATTCGCCTGCAGCTTTCGAACCTGCCTTTTGCAGGATTTCCACATCCCTTCAGTTGAATCTGTGATGAAGGTTGTCCTTTTGGATCGGAACCAAGAACGATAGGCCATGTTGGTCTGCTGTTAGCCAGTTGGTGTTCGTGAACTACTTGAACAATCTGGCGGTTACAGTAACCAGCCTTGTGTGGTGTGCAACATTTGCGGCTGACTTGAAGTTTGCATTTGCTCTCATTTATTCTGCCTTTCTAAGCCGACAGATCCTCCGGCGTTTGAAACATGTTTCACGGCGATTTCTTCCGTTGTGGGCTACTGCAATCACGACGGACAAAGTTCTAGTTATTAACTCCTGTGACGCCCACGGTGCCGGATAGCTTGACGCATTGCCGATTTAAGATAATCGTACTGGGTTATTCCCTACCGACAAATGCACCAACTAGATCGAAAACAAATGGGTAGTTTGGTAATACGTATGAACATTATTGCCAACCACTGCATCACTGCATCAGCAGTCCATGCTTTTTTTCACTATCATGTAGATTTCCATTGTGTTTATTTGCAAATCCTACC
Organism: Heterobilharzia americana; assembly: GCA_944470555.2. Taxonomy (NCBI): domain Eukaryota; kingdom Metazoa; phylum Platyhelminthes; class Trematoda; order Strigeidida; family Schistosomatidae; genus Heterobilharzia; species Heterobilharzia americana. Next base: position 56,294 of record CALYCZ020000348.1, on the reverse strand, counting down.
AACCAACTGTAGGTAGGTATTCAGTCACTGATCAGTCAAATCTTCTGTGTCTGGAGCAGTGCCCTTCGTGTGACCTGAAACCATTCGGTTGTGATTCAGAAGAATGTCAGTTCGGAACAGCTACTCAACCCGTACATGTGTCACGGCTTTGACTGAGTACAGAATGACATTGATTCGGTGAATTGCACCTTCATAATACTCGACACACCTATGATGAGCAGTTGAATGCATCAGTCGTCAAGACATAATTTAAAAGTGTCTTCAAAAGGATTAAGCAAAATATTAGCTGTTCTGTCACATGCATGATGCGGTTTGATGTGCACATGTTAAATCAGAGCAAATTCCGTCAATGTGGATAATGCTTTATACTATATTTTGTCATGAAGCGTGAAGAAGATGTGATATACAAGCAGTCAAGTTTATGAACAATGATCCTATTCACTGTGTCGGAGATCGGTAACTCGTGTAATTTTATTTCTGCCAGCGAAAACACTTCTTGTTCTAGGAAAAATAACATACTCTAACAAATTCTTTTACAGTACTCTTGTAACGGTGGTCTCAAAATTCTCGTTGGTGGTCAACCCTTCCCGTGCAACTCAGGAGTAGCAAAAATCAAAACAGGCCAAATAACAGGAGAAGCCGTTTGCCCTCCAGCGAACCGAGTGTGTGGGGTAAGTATAGTTTGTATAACACATTTTTCTTGTCCCCTTTAATATTGACGACTTTTGAATCAGAAGGCTAGCAACAAACTACAAGCATGTGTAAAACAACGCTTGTATTAGGAAACTTAGCAAGTGTTTTTTTCAGATGAATAGGTAGATGAAGACCTGTATGAATACGAAACATCACGGCTAACTAGTCTGATGGATTCCGCCTCTACATCCAGTTCCTTCAGTAGCAAACGAGAAATTTAACTGTGTTGTCGATGACGAACAATCTCAATTTCGCTTTCGACCTGAATCAATCGTTTAAATATATCGAAAAACTGATTGAAGTCTGATGACTGATATAAATGCTCCCCTAACCCTATTGCAGACAAGTAGAATTTTCAGCCAATATATTGATTTCCGTGTCAATCATTACAACCTGCTGCACCAAATGTGTGGAATCCGGAAATAAAGTATCTTTGCACCAAAGTTATTGTGAAGAAATCCTGCACAGTTCGAAGCAAACTTGAGGTGGACTACAGATTTCAAAGGTTTCAAATGATCACATCATGTCAAAATTTCTTCTTCATAAGGTTCCACTAAACGTATGTCATGATGAAAATTAGAATTTTTCAAAACAAAGTAGTAGACACACGCCATGAAATTACATTTAGATCAACAGCATTTATTCTAATACTCGAAGTTCATGTTCCGTTCATTTTTCATTTGATAGCGTCGGAGATAATGAAACCCGAGATGTACAACGGCTTGTGATTCCTAGTAACACAGTTACTAGAATCACCCGATTGATTGTTCAACTTGAATTTCCATGTAACACGAGTTAACCTAAAATAATGATTTCATCTCTCCTTTCTGTTAATCCTTACCACTCTTGATATCTGATAAATGAATAACAAAATCCACTGTCTTCTGATTTCAATCACATTGTATGTTACCTACTTTGACGTATGTTAGCAATGGTGAATGAATTATATCCATATCATATCCGTCAAGAGGGATAATACTACTTTGTTGCCCAGGTGAAATGAAGCATGGATACAAGCAGAAGTTATCTGTGGTTCCCATTAAAGCTGAGAGATACAATCATGTTGCACAGACTGCTGGAGCGAAGTAGTCCATTTGTTGATTCTATTACCTCCTAATACTTTTCCGAATGTCTGCATGGTGATTTTAACTAGTTATATGCAATCCGAAAATCAGCTGTCATGTGTTCAGGAATTAAGACAATTCTCCTTGTAAATGAAAGTTACTACATGCTGGAGAGTGAATTACTAATTTATATCACAGTGAGTGGGGAGTTTATTGTGTCGCTCGAAATCACTCGCACTTTCAACAGGCCTTCATGTGTACTTCAAAACAACTATTTTGCATAGTATGGGTTGATTACATGTCACCAACAATAACGGTGGAGTACAATCATAGGTGGCAGAAAAATGCAATGTGACTAAAACAAATGATATTCAAGGCACCAGTTTCAGTTATTAGAAACCGCTATGGAGCATCAGCAGATGCTGAATTTCAAGGATGAGGGTGCTAAATCGACACAGAAGGAAACGCATTTATTAAAAGATAGTTTACTGTTTTGCCATCGTTTTACATATGTTCCGATCAATACCCAACTCGTTTCACTCCAGACCGTATGATTTATTTGAATGAATAATCAGACAAATACTAGTTATCTTCGGCAAAGATTCACACACATTGGTAGCATCTGCCAATGATTTCAGAAGAATTTCTCTGTTTTTCAAGATTTCTGTGTGCTGTTGTTAGCCTATTTCGACGTTCGCTGCAAAAGACACCTTAACTCAATTAGGTGTAATAAATAAACACATAGTCTCATGTGTGCGGCATCTTATTTCTCTGCTTACATACGTGTGTCACATCAAGTTTATCCCAAAGCTGCAGATACCTTTCGCAGATATTGCTAAGAAAACATTCAGTTGGCGGAAAATTCCTGACTAATGACACAACTTAACCAAATCCTATTTTTCTTGACCACTGATTTGCACTGAAAAAGTAATAAAAGTAGACAACGCAAACAGAGACCTCACGACAGTGACTGTCCTTATTAGGTGACACGTTTTCAAGTTCAATAGTTGACGAACAATGTGAAGTTCCACATAGTAAGTTTGAGACATACCCATCGTGTAGGTAGGTGATGGCAGCACTACTTCAATGATCAAGCCTCGATAGGTGGAGCCATGCTAGAACCAATGGTAACAGCATAGACTACTTGGGCTTAGCTCCTCACGCATAAGGTGCATTGTGAGTGGAAGCAACTGTGAGATCTCAAAATTTATACCTTTTATTTTATAGGTTCGTCATATCACAATGAAACGCTTTTGAATGCTCCTGATTTGTACAGCGACAGACATCGTGACAGTTATCTCAGGTGTAAGGAAACACCGATAGGTGACTGTGTGCTTCACTATTATTATTATTATTAGTCCTTGGGGTTCCTAGTGGAACATAGGGCTTCAGTTGCACGCCTCCAGTGACCTCTGTTCTCTGAGATCTTCTGAACCTGTTTCCACGACTGCCCAGAAGCTCTTATTTTTGTGCTCGCACGACCTCCTCCATGTCACCCTCGGACGTCCAACTCGTCACTTCCGCTGGGGATTCCACTCGAGCAACTGGCCTGATGCGTGATGTCCTCAGTCGGCCTTCTCAGTGTTTGCCCAATCCACCTCCACTTCCTCCTGCATATTTGTTCAGCAATAGGTTCTTGGTTGGTTCGTTCCCAGAGCACCTTGTTGCTTATTCTTTCTGGCAATCCATCTGATCTTCAGTAGCAAGCCAGAGTAAGCAGTTGTTGATGAATGTCTGTAGTTTATTGGAAATCCCTTTCGTGACGCGCCAAGTCTCTGAGCCATACAGAAGCACTGACTTGACGTTGGTGTAGAAAATCCGTATCTTGTTCCACAAGCTGAGTGCAGGAGATCTCCACACTGGTTTCAGGCTAATGAACGCCTGTCTAGCTGGCTTACCGATTCTGACTTTGACATCCTCGTCTGTCCCGCCGCCTGTAGTTGAAACAGTGCTTCCTGGATAGGTGAAGGAGGTTACTTCCTTTAGGTTTCTCCCGTTGATGGTGACTGGAGTTTGTTGTTGTTGTTGGAGTTGTTGGTGCGGTATTTTCAGCACCTCTCTCTTCTCTATATTTACTTGAAGTCCTCTCTTAGCTGCCTCATCTTTTCTGTCAACTTGTTAGTTTTTGCCTGCAGATCTTCAAGTTTATGTGATATTAGGCACAAGTCATCGGCGAAATCCAAGTCTTCTAGGTTCTTTTCCGTCGTCCAGCGTATCCCTCTCTTCTCGCTCCCCACTGTTTGCTGCATGATACAGTCGACCACAATCAGGAATATCATGGGGGATAGTAGGCAACCTTGTTTCACTCCTGTCTTCACTTCGAAAGCATCACTCAGCTTCCCATTGTGAATTACTTGGCATGTGGCATCTTCATATAGTTGTTGAATGAGGCGGATAAGGGTTTGCGGTACTCCGTAGTATTGAAGCAGTTTCCAAATTACTTGTCGGTCGACGCTGTCAAAGGCCTTCTCAAAGTCGATGAAGTTGAGGTAGAGAGCTGATTGCCATTCTATGCTCTGTTCTATGATGATGCGAAGCGTTGTGGACAGGAGAGTGATTCCGCATCAGTTCTTGCAAACACTGAGGTCTCCCTTCTTCGGCAGTTTGACAAGGTAACCCTTCTTCCAATCGCCAGCTACCTTCCCTTCCTTCCAGACATTTTGTAATAGTGGTGTGAGCATGTCCGCTGTTGTCACTGCGTCTGTTCTCAGTGCTTCCGGCGAAATTCTATCTGGTCCTGCTGCTTTCCCGCATTTCAGTAGCTTTATGGCGTTCAGGACTTCCATTTTTGTTGGAGGATTTATGTTCACTTGTAGTTCTGTGGCTGGGTTGTAGGTGGTATTTCTGGATGAAGTGCAGGTGGTGGTCGATTCAAGAGCTTCTTGAAGTGGTCGACCCATTGTTTCCTCTATTTCTCTTCTTTCGTAATTAAATTTCCTCCTTCATCTTTTATTCGTTTCATGTGTGTGTTGATCTCTTCCCAGATAACAACCTGGTTATTTGATGCAATGTCGTCAGGTCTGTGTCTCTCTTACCTGCAGCCTGTTCTGCTTCACTTGCCAGTGTTTCGTAGAAGTGTCTTTTGTCTTTCCGTTCACTCTTCTTCACTTCTGTGTCCAGTGTCTCATACATTGTGCTCAGTTCCTCTTGTCTCTGAGCATCCTTGCACTGGTTTATCTTCTGCTTCACCATCCTCCTCTCCTCTATCAGCTTCCAGTTATCCGTCCGTATCCATTCCTTGTCTTCTTTCTTCTTCCTTCTTAATACGGTTGTGCAGGTTTCTTTCCACATCTCTTTCAAAGACTTCCAGTGTTCTTCCACACAGGTTTCTTCACGGATGTTCCTCGATATCTCCCATTTTGTCTTGATGGCTGCCATGAAGATCTCCTCTGTAGTTTCATCCTTCAGTTTCCGAGTGTCGTACTTAATCTGAGGTCTATCACCAGCTTCCTTGAAGGCTTTCAACTTGATTTGGAAGGTTCCTTGCACTAGATAGTGAGTGGTCTGAGCCTACATCTGCTCCTCTTCTTGACCTTGTGTTAAGTAGACTGCGTCTCCATTTTCTTGAGATTGAGATGAAGTCGATCTGATTTTTAGTGTGTCCGGTGTCTGGTGAAATCCATGTCGCTCTGTGGATATCCTTGTGCTTGAACACACTGCCTGACTGCCTCCAATCACCAACTCGTTGAATGCACAGAATTCTGCAAACAATTCACCATTCTCGTTCATCACCTCACCTAGCGCTTCTCGACCCATGGCTAGTTCTCTTCCTGTGTTGTCCACTCCCAGTTTGGCATTCATGTCACCCATTAGAATTTTGATATCGCCAACTTGAGCGGTGTCTTGTCTAGTGTTGATTGAAGTTGTCTGTAGAATTCCTCCTTCTTCTCTTGCTCTGCATTATTTGTAGGTGCATAGCTTAGCATTGTATGATTGTGACCTTCCTTCCTTTTGAGTTGAATCTTGCTGTCATGATCCTTATGCTGGAGGAGATTGGTTCCCACTGCATGAGAGCCTTCGACGCAGTTGGGGACATCATGGTAGCCACTCCAAAACTCAGTGTGCTCATGGTTGTCGTCTGGGTGACAGTAACGGAGTAGATTATTGATTCTCCAGTTGACAGTTTGGAGAGTCCACTCCCATTCCATCTGGTTTCGCAAATCCCAAGCACTTCAGTGTGATACCTTCTCATCTCTTTTGCAATTTGGGCTGCCTTACTGGGTTCAAACATGGTGTGGACATTTCATGTCCCCACGTTTACTTTTGCTTTGATTGAGAGAAGACACATCGGCCAATTTGCTTCCCGAAAGCTTTCACCAACTGGCGTCATTTCGCCTCTCCGATTCCAGCGAGGAATAAGTTTGTTTTTATTTTTTATATATCGTTTGTGCTTTGAAGTTTCTTTAGCGGTTAGATTTGTTTAACGGGGTAGGGTTGCTAGCCTTATGCCCAACCTTCCCTCTTTACTCGGGCTTAGGACCGGCTAGTAACTAGTGAACTAGTTATCCAGGCGAGTTCGTGTGCTGCACTACAGAATAGAAAAGTCTGAGTCGAAAGCTTATAGTTTAGAGAGAAACAATCAATATTGTTTCCGATTTTTCTTACAAGGCAAGTATTCGAACTGTGGATGGAATCCAAAAAAGCACTCTCTTCAACAACAGAATGCTCAGTTTTACACTCCAGCAAATGACTCAGTTCGAAATACACCCACTGCATCAATGGGTTTCATCCTACAGCGTGAAATTAATAATAAAAGAATTTTAGTGGAAATAATGGAGTTATGATCTGTGTGACGTGTTGTGTTAAATAATGAAATTAATCAGCATGTGAACGGGCATCAATGAACTCCGTTGTAGCTTCTACACTCCCTGAGTTGTTCCCGGTGAGACTGGTGAGCGTTCAATTGTAAAACGAAGTAAGTAAACTTGAATGCAATCTCTAGAATGTAGGCAAAATATTCACTGTTTATGATAAGATAGCTGTTGAATGAGAAGTCGTGGGCATCTTCAGCAATATCCATCACCTTCTTAGGTTCACCAGCGAAAATGTGGAGAGAAATCATCGTTTCCAGGTGCCCTCCCTACCATAAATATGCAGGGTACTTGTCCACGTTTTATCCTACAGCGTGAAATTAATATGGGAATTTTGGTGGAAATAATGGATTTCTTGTTCGCAGTGTGTTCTTTGAGCTGGGTTGTTTAATCTTGAAGCTCCCATCGCCCTTCTAGACGACATCATCAGCACTAAGTTCATACCGAAGTTAGTGCTGACGATGTCGTCTAGAGGGACGATGAAAGCTTTACGATTAAACAACCCAGCTCAGAGAACACAATACAATTGAGACCACCCATCTGAGCTACAAATAGTTTCCACTATTTCATAATGGAGTTCTGCTCTATATCCCGTGTAATGTTAAATAATGAGTTAAATTTTTCGTTTTCTCCATAATTGTGCATGTGTGTTTCTTCTTCTCTTTCCGTGATGTTGTTTGGCCACTTTTGCTAACTTCCACTTGGTAATCTTCACAGTCATGAGTAGCATTAGGTTGGCTTTGTCAGACTTGATAACTACTATGCTACTGCCACTTCGTAAATTTCGATAACGTAAACCAGTATGAAAATACGCTGTACTACGATGCTTGGAATCGACCTTTCCTTTGACGAATTATTGATTGGTAGACGCATGCAATAAGCAGAAAAAATATATGTGTATTTCTGCAACCCAGCGTAATTACATACGTCACTAGTTACTAGCTGGTACTAAGCTAGGGTAAAGAGGAAGGTTGGACATAAGGCCAGCAACCCTACCCCGGATGACCAATCCAACTGCTATAGAAACTTCAGACCATGAACAAAATATCGCAAATAAAAACAAACTTATTCCTCGCTGAAGTCAGAGAGAAGAAATGATGCCGGTTGGAAAAAGTTTCGAGAAGCCAATTGGCGGATGTGAGTTCTCACGATGAAAGCGAAAGTAAACGTGGTGTCATAGAATATTAACAGTATGCATGAACCTACAAAGGCTACCCAAATCGCAAAAGAGATGAGAAGGTATGGGATGGAAAAGCTTCGAAAATGCATAGGCAGATGGAATGAAGGTGGACTCTCCAAACTGCCAACTGCAGAGTGAATAATCTACTCCGATATTGTCACCCAGATGATAACTACGAGCGCACTGAGTTTCTCAGTGGCTATCATGATGCCCCCAACAACATCGAAGGCTCTCTCCCATACAGTGGGAACCAATCTCCTCCTCCCGCATCAGCATCATGACAGCAAGATGGATTCAACTCAAGAGTAAGGCAAGTCACAATCATACAATGCTACGCTACCCTATGCACCTACAAATAATGCAGACCAAGTGGATAGGGAGAAAGTCCACAAACAACTGCAATCAGTACTTGACAAGACTCCAACACAGTTGGTGACATCGAAATCCATTCTAATGGGTGGGGTGACATGAATGCGAAACTGGAAGCCCACAACACAGGAGGAGAACCGATCATGAGTCGAGAAGCACTCAGTGAAATGATGAACGAAGATGGAGAACTATTTGCAGACTTATGCACATTCAACGATTTGGTGACTAGAGGTAGTTTGTACAAACACGGGGATATTCACAAGGCAGCGACATGCACTTGATTTCACCATTCACCAGATGGACACACTACACCAAACATCACATCGACTTCATCTCAATGTGAAGAAAGTGGAGACACAGTCAGCCTACTGGACACAAGATCAGAGGAGGAAGTGGAGCAGATGTGGGTTCAGCCCACTCACCATCCAGTGCAAGGAAGCTACCTGCAAAATCAAGTTGAAAGCCTTGAGAGAAGCAGGTGATGATAGACCACAGTTGAAGTTGAACACTCAGAAGAGAAAGTGAACTGAAGGACGAAAGTACAGAGGATGAAACTACTTCACATGATTCAGTCATCAGGACAGAGTGGGAGACATTGAGCAACATCCCTGAAGGATCGGACGTGAAAGAACACTGGAACTGTTTGAAAGAGATGTGGAAGGAGACATGCACAACCGTGTTAGGAAGGAAGAAGAAGCAAGACGAGACGAGACAAGGAATGGATCTCGAGGACATATGGAAGCTGATAGAGCGGGGAGAGGAAGATGGTGATGGTGAAGCAGAAGATGAACCAGTGCAGTGCAGTGCAGTACAGTGCAGTGCAGTGCAGGGATTAACAAAGAAAAGAGGAACTCAGTACAACATATAAAACACTACACTGTAGAAAGGAGTGAAGAAGAGTGTGTGGAAAGTAAAAAGACACTTCTACGACACATTGGCAAGTGAAGCAGAACAGGCTGCAGGTAGGAGAGACGGAGTCCTGACAACATTACATCAAATAACCTGGTTACTATCTGCTAGGGAAGAGATGAACACCGATGAAACCAATGAGAGATAGCGAAGGGAACCCAGTTACCACCAAAGAGTAGGAACAAAGGAAACGATAGGCTGAACACTTCAAAAAACTCTTGAATCGACCACCACCTGCAACACGTCTAGAAATACCACCAGCGGCCCAGATACAGAACTATCAGTGAAGACAAGCCCTCCGACGAAACGCGATGTCCTGAACGCCATAAAGTCGCTGAAACCCGGGAAAGCAGCAGGTCTAGACGAAATTCCGCCGGAAACACTGAAAGCAGACGCAGAGATATCAGTGGTGGACATGCTCTCATCACTGTTGCGGAAGTTTTGGAAGGAAGAAAAGGCACCTGTCGATTGATTAGTAGAAGGGCTACCCTGTCATGCTCCCAAAGAAGGGTGACCTAAGTCTTCGAAGAACACAAACTGGTGCGGAATCATTCTCCTCTCCACCCACGACAAAATATTAGGCCACATTATCCTGGAGAGATAAAGGATTCTCTGGACTCAAAATTATGACTGGAATCTGCTGACTGGCTGGCTTCAGGAATAACAAATCATATGGGGACCACAATGTAACGACACACTACACAGGATCATAGAACAGAGCATAGAATGGAAGTCAACTGAATCATGCTACAACACCACGGTTTCAGTGCCACAAACCTCTACCAACCTCATTCAACAGCCACTACATGCTATATAATGCTACAGGCTGCATGCCGTGTGATTCACAGTGTGAAGCTAGTCAGTAATGCCCATGAAGTGAAGACAGGATTAAGACAAGGTTGCCGTCTACTATCACCGATTACCTTCCTGATTGTGGTCTACTCGACTGGACTCGACTGGATCACGCAAAAAATGTGGGGAGCGAGGAGAGACGCATGTGCTGTTTGACCGATGAAAAGACACTAGCAGATTTGGATTTCGCCAATACAGAATTATGTCCAATGTCTTGTCACGCAAACTTGAAGGTGTACAGGCGAAAACCAAAACGTTGGCAGGGGAGGTGAGGCAAGGCGAGGCTCGATAGCGAAGATGGGACTTCCTTCAGGTGAACGTAGAGAAGACAGAGGTGATGAAGATACCCACCAAATCACATCAACAGCAAGAAGCACCAATCACCATGAACGATAGAAATCTAAAGCATGTTGTCTCATTCACCTACCTAGGCAGAGCAGCATCCTTTCAACTACAGGTGGAGGCACAGATGAGAATGTCGAAGCCAGGATCGGAAAGGCGGCAAGACAGACATTCATTAACCTTAAATCAGTGTAAAGATCTACTGCACTTCACTCAGCATAAAGCTTGAACAAGATATGGATTTCCAACACTAATACTAATGTCAAGTCAGTGTTTCTACGTGATGGTTGAGAGACTTGACGCGTTACGAAAGCATTTCCAACAAACTACAGACATTCATCAACAACTGGCCACGCTCGATACTGAAGCTCAGATCAGGAGGCCAGAAAGAGTAAGCAATAAGGAACTCATTCTGGCTGGCTGGCTGGCAACGAACCAACCAAGAACCCATTAACCCAGAAATATGCAGAAGAAAGTGGAGATGGATCTGATTGGACACTGACTGAGAAGACCGATAGGAGTCATCATGCACCAGGTCAGTCCTGGCCTTCAAGTGGAAGCCAAATGAGAAACGATGAGTTCAGTGTCCGAGGGTGACATGGGGGAGATGGTGTGAGGAAGAAATGAAGGTTTCTGGACAGTACTGGAGCCAGGTTGAAAAGACTGGAGAGAAGAGAGTGCAATGGCGATGTGCTACTGAAGCCGTATGTTCCACTATGATCCCAAATGACAAATAATAGCTATATTCATGAGCCTTGAACACGATGAAGCAATGGTTAACCTTGATGTTGTTTTTCTGTATACAAATATCACAGCATGTTCCATACAATAATCCTACCTTTGTTTCAGGAAGTCAAGTAATACATCAAGTAAGTTTCCGGAACAGATGATTTTATGCCATCATCGAGGATTTTCATGCCATTCCAACGCGCATCAAGTATTGTTTCGGTTATAGGGGTTCCTTCTAGCAAAATCGTTATTGTGACAGGTAAATGATGCGGTTTTGAAAGTAATTGAGATGTCAGAGATTTGGTAGTAAAGTTAGGAGTTATACAGAGGACGTTGAAAATGCGATAGTTGCACCAGTTTGAACGTAATTTTTAAAACATCACCCAAGTGCCTAACAACTCCTGTGTGCTTTTCACCACCCTAATTTCGTTCCACTTTATTTGCACAGCTCGCGAAAGCCTCTCTGACCAATTCCATTGTTCATTCACCTACATTATAATGTTCTTCGTTCCGTATCACGATGCAGTTGGATGAGCATGAAGGCTACCTTCTCTACCAAACTTTATTATTAACCTGAAAACCTAATGTCAGATTGATAATCTTGAGAAGGATCTTCCTAACAGGATGGAAACGTTAAGGAATAGTACGAAATATTTACTTATTTTATCATTTGTTTATGCTTGATTTGACGGGATAACATAAACTGAACATACTTGATATTGATCTCGCTGACTTGCATAGTAATACAGGACACGCATTCCATCCTATTTGTGACTTGTCAGCTGGATGTACCTGCACCCCAGTGAGTGATGATGTTCCCACTGAGGCTTCAGACCGGTGCTCTTCGATTCATACGCTAGAGAGTTATCCACTAAACCATTGGGACACGACGGCCACCCCTTGTGCAGCAACTACACCTGATACAGTTAATCACAATTAATCAGTACCCACGGTTTTCCAAACCATCCTATCCATTGTCAGTCAGGATGCCTTGAAATCATAAGTATAGCTGCATAATATTTTCCTAATGGCTTCTGTCAGCCTACATCTCAAATTTATGCCATTCGTCTCCCCTCTACACAGTAAAATGATGTGGACACTTCGTTTGGGTACGGTGTAAAGAGCTGTCTTTGGCACTACCTGACTTCTGTATTGGCTTTTAAACTTCAATGGATATCCGTTCTCCATGAGTGTTTTGGTCAGCAACTTGATATCATCATCCATCGTATCTGATGTACAGATATGGTAGATCCCATAAAACAGCCATTTTATTACACCTCGCTTGTGTTGGATAAGACAAAGCTGTGAAAATCGAGATACTGTCTTGCCCATGTAGGCTTTCTGTAGACTGATCATCTTATTGTACCACCAGCTTGTCGACTCAAGAGTACGTCCACGAATGGCAGATTATTATTCTCTTTCTCACGAGTCAGGCTGATTTGAGTTTGCACGGTGTTAAATATTTTTAGTAGACAAAGCAAATCCTCATGCTTCTCACAAATCACTGTGAAGTCATCGACACACCTCTTGTAAAGAGGAACTTTAGCGATGAAATCGACAGTTGGATAGTCAATATGTGGCATACAGATATCAGCCACTAATGGTCTCAAGTGATCCCCGGCAGATACATCGTCAACTTGTCGAAAGCGTTCACTTTCAAATGTGAAAGCAGCTTTGTTGGTTCCCTCAGAAAAGTCGCAGTAGTAAGGAATAGATGGTTTGCAGAAGATATGTAGTCATAGAGAATGTCAATAGTCTTTGACAGCAACACTCTAGTGAATGAAGAGTTTACGTTGAAAGAGTACATGGTCTTGTTTTTGACGTTCGCGTTACTGAGACAGTCAACAAGTTGAAAAGTCTCTTTCAGCAGAAAACTTACAGAGTTTGTTCCAAACTGGACGAAACATTTTGACCAGTTTTGGTGTGCGGGAACGACACATGAAAGATAAGAATCTTTGGTAATGCATATAGCTTCGGAAATTCAGATGGCATAGGTTTCAATGAATGAAATTCCTCCTTGCCAATGGTATTCACATTCAAAAGTTGTACTCAAATGGCGATCACATTGGCTGCTTATTTCCTTATATCTTCTGACTGGACATCAGTTAGCAACCTTGTCCGCTCACCTTCATGCACATTTACTAATTTGAAACAATCAGTCTGATTGACGAATTTACTTAGAGCAATAAGAAGACAGAGGTTATCTGAGAAACCTGGTGTATCCGCACAATACATTTCGAACACTCTGATCACACATTTACTTGTCAAGGCATTTTATAAAATGAATGAAAATGTGGTGTTTGTAGAATAAATAAATTAGGATAATACAGGATTTGGAAAATATAGGGATCTGAAAAACGAAATTCAAATTTTTAACAGACACTCATGGATAATGCATATCCCTTGAAGTTCAGCAACCGTTATAAGAACGGCTCAACGGTGCGAACTCATCAGTATTCTGTCTCGAAGAAGGATGTCTGCATCACGCTACCGTATGAGGGGAATCAAAAAGTGTAATCTTAAGATGAAGACTTAATCCAGTTATTAAAAAGACATACAGCTAAGCTCAACATTTATAAAAAGCAACAATCTGAACAAAGAATATTCCTTTGAATAAATTCTCTTTGGGTTCCACAATCATAAAATGCATTTGTACAACATAAAAACAAGCTATGCTATGGGCAGTTACATTTTCAAAATGGTGTGAGATCTAGGGAATGTAGGGATATGGATTTGTCTTTTTAAATTAGTCAATATTGTGATGATGCATATGCAGAAGAACGATTTGATAATGAATAGAAAGATAACGATTAAGATGGTAGGAGTGGCCGTTAGTTAGCTGAGGGCCAAGGGAGAAGTAGTGCTTGGACATGTTCTCTCTGAATGCAGAGTTCAGCCTTGATCAATCATATTGCGACAGCCTCCGCTAAGTTGAGCAGACGTTGGCGAGCTACACTGGGTGTCGTTTTCGGAACACGATTAATGACATTGAAAGCTCTGTTAGCATCTATGTGACTTTGTCGAAGCCAGTTTGAAACTGAAAGTGAGGTCTTAGGAGACCATGGGTAGTGTTTCACTGACTTTGATTGTTTGTAGTGGTCACACGGTGATTGGTGACGTTGTACGGGTATCAAGAGGTGAAGTCGAAAGAGAGGAGAAAGGTAGAGATGCTGTGTTATGTCTGACTGTATTTTGTTTCTAACTGGGACCATATGGGTGGGTGGCACTTTCCATTTGCTTTCACCGTTGATGTTTCTGCAGGGTGCCTGAACAATGAAAATATTTGTGCAACCACAGAGCCCATAGGATATCTCCTTGAGGCTGTTCACACACAGCCGTTTTAGGATTGTTGGTATGCTATGTGATTGTTCTAATGGCAGATAGAAACATCCAATACAAACAGATGGCATCGGAAGAGCACACTTCAGGCTGGAGTGGCCTTGTTATGGGGAATGTTTCTGATCATCTGTGTGGAACGTCTTACTGCTGTTGAACTCCCACCGGATAGCAGTATGAATTCACCCTTCGATCCCATCAAGTCGTATCAATTTACACTGAAGCGGTAACTGGTTTTCATCCCAACACTCTTCAGCAAACATTCATAGGATGGTAGAACCTAGAGAGAACAAGCGATCCAGACGTTGTCTCTCGTGGCATAATTGTGATGTGTTAACGCGTCGACCACATCAAAGTGGTAGCTATCATTTAGAGTACTATCAACAGCCGCACCGAAAAAGTCCACTTAGAGACATAAATGTACCAGTCAATGCGATAAATGCAGGCCAACTCTTCGTTTCTTCCTACCAGTTCCAGTGAAAGTGAACACCAAGCGATGCAGAAATCACTAGGATGACACTAATCCCACATATCCATCCTTGAAAACCGATGTTTCTAGGTAATCCCATGTCAAAGATGACGATCTTCCTCTTGCTCACACACACTTGCTTCTCAGATGTGAGTAGACTGACGGAGACTATTTTGCTTGCACAGGCAGAGTCGTGGAACATCCTCAGCTCTGATCGACCAAGGTTTCCACGCACTGTATATCCATTCGTTTACTTCACGTTTAACGTCATAATGGTACCAAAGGTGATTTACACTAGTATATTCTACGCTGATCTGTGGAATGTGGCTGCAAACTGCACCAGTTATACCTCCACCATCACTTATACGTCTTCCAATGTCATCATGCGTTTCAGTAACATCTGTCGACTGACCAACCAGCGGCTGTATGTGGAGTGTGTGACAAATCTTGTTAAAAAAACACTTTTCACTTCAATGATGCAAGGAACAATCCTTCGGTGAAAGCAGTGATTCCCGACTGACTGCATGCGGTTTGAGTGACCTGTCTGTTATTGCACAGTGAAACTCTATCGTTCGCATTCGTAAGGTCGAAAAGCTTTTCAGCAGGCAGGAGATTTACCCTACGATCAAGCACCTACCTCACAGTCATATCAGGAACATCATGAATGGCAACAACGACTTCTGTACCCAACTGGACTGTCAGTTTGTAACAATGAGTAGAAGTGGATGTATGCCCCCATTGTATTTCAGGTATTATAAAACACAGCGTCCTCGAGATGTTCACAAAGTGCATACGGAAACTCCTCTATAGCAAACAATTCCAGAAATAATCCCGTTGAAACTGATTGAAGGCGGCCATATTAACGGAGAATACTATGATCATCGACCTGTAATATTTCTGACTGTATTCGAAAATATGATCAGTGTATTCACAATGCGAAAGTGATCTAGCCTCGTTCTCAAGGATCAGCCGTAATCGTGTTTTGAACAGCCTGTAAGCGTGGTGACAGCTAATGTCTCAGACGCTACCGGTACCAGACTGAAATCTCGATGATTACCAAGTACGTATTATGTGTGAGTAGAGAAACGGCTTTCGGATGATTTTCAGAAGTCTTCTGTCAGAGGACAGATGAATCCCTCAATTTAAGATACTTGTCCAAATAGCATTTAATCCTAGTCTACTTTATAAACTCTAGCAAAGTTTTCAGTTGACAGTGACTACATGAAAGATTCGCATCCTTTACTGCAGCCTGTATATATAACAGGAATGTCGATTTATGTATCACGTATAAACTGCTTCAGTTCAAACACACGCAAACGTTTAGATATTTCGATGAAATTCTTTCGCAAATGAACTCGATAAATAATGTCAAGTGAAGAGGAAATATCTGATTATGGTTCGCTTCGCTGAGCAAAACGGCTGCTCTAAAATTCAGTCAGAGTTGCTTCTGTCAATAATATGGAAGCCGTTGAAGCATCAATGTCAAAGTCTTCTACAAACAATTCACATCTTGCATCAACCAAGCAGCTGAAAGAAGTTATCAAAAGTAGACAGTGTTTTACTGCTTTGTTCATTTTTGTGCTAACATTAATTCCAGTAAAATGAGATAATCAGTGAATTTATAATATATATGTCAGTTATAAAATTGAACTGTTATTCATCTTATGGTTATCTTCAGGTTGTCAGTAATACCTTCATTCACGAGCGTAGAACAGCTCAATCACTGAAACGTAATTAGTAAACAATCATCAGAAAAAGTGAAAATAATGCATATTCATGTTCTCAATATGTACAATAGAACACTTCTCAGACAAATGCATTTTGAACATCAGGTAGCTGGTTAGTTGAGTAACCTTTCTTTAGAAAGATAGGAGTTTTACTCTCAAGTGTGGTCAAATAAACTTTGTGTCCATGAATATTTCATTGAAACAATTCGTGTGCTCAGGTTAAGTAGAGGTCTAAAGCATTGCAACTAGTGGACTGTATCAAGAACATAATACATTGTTGAAATAACTATGAGGCTAGTAAACAAAAGTGTCACTGAACACAATCTATAGAAAGAGTAATGCTATTTGAAATCACATAAGCCACTAGGAGAACATATTATGCAGCTAAACTTATGATTTTAAGGCATCCTGACTAACAATGGATAGGATGGTTTGGAAAAACCTGGGTATTGATTAATTGTGATTAACTGTATGAGGTGTACCTGTTACACAGTAGTTGGCTAAATCTGCCAGTCACCGAGATCAATATAACGTTTTGGGTATTGATCATATCATCATTTATTTGAAATTATCTCAATATAAACCGAAGACATCTCAAGAGAAAACTATATCGTTTAACACTTCATTATAAGTGCAAAGATTTTTGAAACATACCTTACAAAATTTTGTCGATTTAGGGCATATTATAGTTCCACTTAGACGAGCTGTTCCGTCAGTTACATTGAATCTGTGTTCTCCACCATTCTTTGGACATGTTACGCGTGAGTCTTTAAACAAGACTACCAGTCTTTTGTCTCTGGTACATTCATACTGAAAAGAGTGACAAAAGCACACAGAAAGTGAACAAAACCACTGAGTAACTGGCTCACACTATAAGTTTGAAAGAGGAGAATAACTACTGTCTCTAATAGTTAAAACATGGATCCTCCTATTAGGTTTCAAAAGTACAATTTAAAACTACAAATCAACAGATCAACGTAAATCCATTGACGTTTATCATTTCCGAATTCAATGCTGGGACATGTTTCAACGCTTTTGCTGTAAAATGTTCTAAGCGTGCAAGGTTAATTTTAAAAAGCAGAAAGTATTTTGTTGCATAATATACATGAACATTATAGATTAGCAACCTCGCGTGGTAAACTGTTTCACTAGTTACTAGCCGGTCCTTAAGCCTGGGTAAAGAGGGAAGTTTGAACGTGGGTCAAGCTACCTTTCCCAAGATGAACAATCCAACTGCCTAACAAAACAAAATATAAAAAATAAAAACGAAATTATTCCCCGCTGTAATCAGTGAGGCGAAATGATGCCGGTTGCTGAAAGCCTACAGGAAGCCAATTGTCAGATATGTCTTCGCTTCTCTCGATGAAAGCGAAAGTAAACATAAGGACATGGAATGTCCGCACCGTGTTTGGAACCAGCAAGGCAGCGCGGATTGCAAAAGAGATGAGAAGGTACCGCATTGAAGTGCTAGGAATTTCTGAAAGCATATGGAATGGAAGTGGACCTTCAAAACTACCAATTACAGAGTCAATAATCTCCTCCGATATTGTCATCCAGATGATAGCCATGAGCACACTGAGTTTTCGAGTGGCTATCTTGATGTCCCCAACAGCGTCGAAGGCTCTGTCTCATACAGTGGGAACCAATCTCCTAATGCAGGATCATGACAGCATAGTTCAACTCAAAAGGAAGGAAGGTCACAATCATACAATGCTACGCACCTATAAATAATGCAGATGAAAAGAAGAAGAAGGAATTCTACACACAACCGCAATCAGTACTCGACAAGAATCCAGCCCACTTGCCGACATCAAAATTCTAGTGAGCGGGGTGAAATCAATGCGAAACTGAGAGTGGACAACACATCATGGGTCGAGAAGCGCCGCGGTGAAATGAATGAGAATGGAGAATTGTTTGCAGAATTATGTGCATTCAACGATTTGGTGCACTGTGTTTAAGCACAAGGATATCCATAAAGTGACGTGGATTTCATTTCCCCAGCTGGACACACTACACTAAAAATCAGACTGACTTCATCTCAATGTGAACTAAGTGGAGACGCAGTCTGCCTACTGGAAAGAAACTTGCATAACCGTATTCGTGAGGAGGAAGAAAGAAGATAAGGACTGGATCTTGACGGACCCATGGAAGCTGATAGAGCAGAGAGAGAGAGGGATGATGAATCAGAAGATAAACCAGTGCAAGGATGAAAGACGAGAAGAGGAAATGTGTGCAATGGGATGATCACTTCGAAAAGCTTTTGCACCGACCACCACCTGCACTTCATCCAGAAATACCACCTACAACCCAGCCACAGAACTACAAAAGTCGAAGCCCTGAATGCCAAAAAAATACTGAAATGCGGGAAAGCAGCAGGACCAGATAGAATTTCGCCGGAAGCACTGAGAACAGACGCAGTGACAACAGCGGACATGCTCACACCACTATTACAAAATGTCTGGAAGGAAGGGAAGGTAGCTGGCGATTGGAAGAAGGGTTACCTTGTCAAACTGCCGAAGAAGGGAGACCTCAGTGTTTGCAAGAACTGACGTGGAATCACTCTCCTGTCCACCCCAAAGCAAAATATTTACCCGCATCATCCTGGAGAGGCTTAAGGATGCACTGGATTCAAAACTGCGACCGGAACAGGCTGGTTGGATTCAGGAAGTACAAATCGTGTGCGGATCAAATTGCCACGCTTCACATCATCATAGGACAGAGTACTGAATGACAGTCAACCCTCTACCTCAACTTCATCGACTTTGAGAAGGCCTTTGACAGCGTCGACCGACAAGTAATTTGGAAACTGCTTCAATACTACGGAGTACCGCAAACCCTTATCCGCCTCATTCAACAACTATATGAAGATGCCACATGCCAAGTAATTCACAATGGGAAGCTGAGTGATGCTTTCGAAGTGAAGACAGGAGTGAAACAAGGTTGCCTACTATCCCCCATGATATTCCTGATTGTGGTCGACTGGATCATGCAGCAAACAGTGGGGAGCGAGAAGATGGGGATACGCTGGCGGGACCGGTGAAAAGAACCTAGAAGACTTGGATTTCGCCGATGACTTGTGTCTGATGTCACACAAGCTTGAAGATCTACAGGCAAAAAATAACAAGTTGACAGGAGAGGGGAGGCATGGAAGATGGGACTTCAAGTTAACGTAGAGAAGACGGTGGTGATGGAGATACCCAACCAACACCAACCACAACAGAAAGCTCCAACCACCATAAACGGGAGTAGTCTAAAAGAAGTTTTCTCTTTCACCTATCTAGACAGCACTGTTTCTATTACAGGCGGCACAGACGGGGACGTCAAAGCCAGGATCGGAAAAGCAAGACAGGTGTTCATTAGCCTGAAACCAGTGTGGAGATTTTCTGCACTCAGCATGAGGAACAAGATACGGATTTTCAACACTAATGTAAAGTCAGTGATTCTGTATGGCTCAAGGACCTGGCGCGTCACGAAAGGGATTTCTTACAAACTACAGACATTTGTCAACAGCTGTCTGCGCTCGCTACTGAAGATCAGATGGGTTGCCAGAAAGAATAAGCAACAAGGTGCTCTGGGAACGAACCAACCAAGAACCTATTGCTGAACAAATATGCAAGAGAAAGTGGGAGTGGAGATGGATTGGGCAAACACTGAGAAGGCTGACTGGGGAAATCACTCGCCAGGCCAGGCCAGACCCTCGAGTGGAACCCAGATGGGAAGCGACGAGTTGGGCGTCCGAGGCGAGGGTAAGATTGAGGAGATGGTGCAAGGAATAAATAAGAGATTCTGGGCTGTCGTGGAACCAGGTGCAAAAGTTTGCAGAGAACAGAGTGCAGTGGAGACTTGCTACTGAAGCTCTCTGTTCCCTTAGGAAACCAAAGAATAAATTATTACATTATAGATTAGCGTTTATTCCCCGCTTTCTGAATATAAACAGCTATTACACCTAACCTGAAATTGGAATATGTTCACCAATTTGAACATGTTTACATTCCAGTTGTGATTACGAAACTGTCCTTATTCACACTCTGTCCTATACTAAGCTGAACTAAATCTACTGTTTACGGAACCAAATAATCCTGTCACATTTTGCAGTTTGTGAATAGAGGATGTTTAGTGTTGGGGATTAAGATGAAACAGAAATAGCAAAACTCACTCGATGACATGTTCCCAACAAATCGTCAGGCAACGAGTGTTGATACGAGTCTTCATACACCCAGTCTGGTCGATTTTCTATGCAGATTGCTTTGGTACCGTACGTTTGAAAAAAGTAGTTAGTTCCTTTCTCTGTTATTAAAATAAGCTTCAGATTAGTATTGTATAGTTTTCAAACACTAACAAAACTCAGATTAACTAACCAACCATTTAGTAGTACTTCTTTCTGAACACAATAGATCTAATGTATTTACTCAGAATGAGATATTTTGCCGGGAGGCCATCAATCAAAATACCTTTTGAAACCCCAAGTAATTAGAGACAAGAAGTATTTCATGTTAATTGGCTCATTTCTGAGTGTTTTGACTTCTGACAATCAACAGTGAGTAAGTGATCCACACAGAACACAACGATCGCCTTTTTTGTGAACGAACACACAGCAAAGAACATTATGTGACAGCAACATTTTTCAATGACAGACTTAACTCAGCTCCGTAACCACAGTAGCTTCAAGATATGTGAAAACTGGAACATGCCTTGACATAAATCTACGCTTCACTCCAACTGTATCCTGTAATTCAGTCAAGAAACCCAAAAAATAAACATATTAAAAACTACACATGAATTGGCTACTCACTGAAGGATTGGCAATTTCACGTTGTCCTCCCCTGAATGCTGATGGAGTTTCATCGACCGATTCTCAGCGTGGCCACCAAGCTAAGAAGCTGACCATCGTGATGCACTTTGATGCATATTAGTTCGTTAGAGATGATTGGTAGTAAGCTCTATTTGACCTAGGCCTGCATCAGAAAGGCATGTCTGCATCTTCGATGAGACATATTTCTAACCTGAAATTGGAACTGACGTCACCTAAGTTTGCAGTTAGCGATTAACCAGTTGGAATCTTTCAATTTATTAGAAATATATTTCAAATGAATGTTTACACTCAATGATGTTATTCAGTGTTTGGTAATATTTCGAACAACATTACTGCCCGTGATCACACCAATTGTTAGAATTATTTGTTCACACATTGAGGGATAGGAATTTCATTGGTTGTGGTGGGCAAAGGAATCCAGGAAGCGGGTTTCATCCTATTAGTGACTCGTCAGCTGGATGTACCTTCACCCAGTGAGTGATTGTGTTCCCACTTAGAATCGAACTGCGTGCCTATTACTTCAAGCACCAAGACGTTGTCCAATATGCCAAGGGGGAACAACAGCAAATCTTGTACAATGGGTGTTAGTCATTACTATTTATTGATATACTTGTAATCCTCCGTTATTTTTATCCTACAGAATTGTTCGACCTCAGTAGACACAACGTTACTCAGTGAAGTGTAGGTACATCCAGCTGATGAGTAACAAATAGGATGAAACCCGCGTCCTGCATTACTTTGCCCACCACAACCAATGAAATTCCTATCCCTCAATGTGTGAACAAATAATTCTAACAATTGGTGTGATCACGGGCAGTAATTTTGTTCGAAATATTACAAAAACTGAATAACACATCATTGTGTGTAAACATTCATTTAAAATATGTTTCTAATAGATTGATTCTCTCCACAATGGACAACTGTTTGATGGATATCAATAAAATCTATGAAATGGACTGCGATGCTGATTCTCTTAGATCGTTGGTCACATCGCAGAACAATTGATAAAATTCAGGCACCACCCAGCACTAGACGACATGAAATAATTTTCACTCCAGTGCCAAACCAGTGTGCCTAATCCAGTTGTGCATGCGATCAACCGTTCTCCTTATAGCTCAGTGGCAACGTGGCCACAATGAGTGACGTGAGTATGAATGTAAAAACAGAAGCAATACCTCGAAATTCACTGACGCGCCATGCAAACAATTGCTATCAGGCTCAATAACTAGGTTCAGGGTTTCCGATTGATTGCCTCGAATCAACTTAAATCCAAGCAATTGTTGAAATGCATACAGCGAATCAAATGTTATAGATTAGGCACTAGGATACCTATTTTGCAGGCCTCGAACGCTATTGGTCAGCAACAAGCTTACTCCCTACTCATGAATCTGTATTCCAACAATCCTTTCTTTTATTGAACTGATGCACCTGAAGACCCAATCAAAAAAGTGGGAACGTGTTCCACATAAACTGGTAATGCATCCTCTAAATACACTTTTCACAGTAAGTAACCGATTCATTTGAATAGTGCATGTGGAAATAGTGAGTTCACAACGGAACACAAGTATAATAACAGAATACCACATTCCACTGTCCGTTAGTATCAGACTTCTTATAAACTCAAGATCATAGGTTTTCAGTAACAAGATAAATTTATAGTGATTTTCAAATTTTGTAGCTCTAGATTTAGGTGATCACGGTATAGTGTATCTGACCCTCTATATTTTGTGGTGCATGTTTCATCGCTAGGCTGTTTGATATCATCACTAATAATGCAAGAAAGGATTGAGATATGCTCAAATGATACAGGAATGTGTAGGTGATGTCGTTATTAACCATCAAGACAAAATTTGGGTTCTAGGAAACAAGGCGTTGACATTCGTGTAGTAAATGAACATACCTGAAATCTCTAGGTATTTAATGCTGTTTCTACCAACAAATTTCGTGATAAAGCATGCGTGGTAGATTATGAAAGCTGGAAGCACTGTTAGCTAAGTAGCAAAAAGTTCAACCTTGTGAACATTCACAGAAGTCAGGACTAACGTTAATAAGTATTCCTTAATTATTTACCTATTTTTAAAAATGTCATGTTAATTCTTCATCTACTTCGTCTTTGGTTTTTATGTCTCCAGATTTATACTACTTACTAGTACAAGTAGCTCATTTCAGTTTCCTACCTAACATTTGTTCACAGCTTTGTTACTTTCTGTTAATATTGTATTTCACTTATCATTTTGACATCCTTGTACATTTATGTCATTCTTATCTCAAAACGGTCTCAGGTCTTCCTTGACTGCTTCATATATTCATTATCTTCCTTTCGAAGATTTGTTCACCTGACACATGCTACCTTGCTGTCACTATCTGCACCAATCAAAATTTTAGAGCATGGTTTGGTTTGAGAAGCTATTAGGACTATTAGTAACCTTGAAGAATTATATAACTGATTCCAAATGTGGTATTGAAGTACTTGCAAATGGATAAGTTAGATGAGTTTCCATATACATGGTCACGAACTTTTTGACTGATTCATTTCAGAGAGGTTGATCAGCAAGACATGGAGTAGAGCACTTCATTTCGCTCTACGAAACAGGGAAACGGATACATTTATCATACACCACTTCACTAAACGTCTCTGTTAGTTCCATATCAACATGTCATTTCCGACTTAAAAAGACAATTAATTAGTAATTACATATGGCAAGTGCTCAAACTATCACTGAAAGATACGTGGAGTAAAGGAGTAATATTTCAGAAATTGTCAATAGTTTCTTTAATTGTTTTCATTCAGTTTGCACACTTTTAACATCAATCTTTTCGTAAAAAATATATTATTGCTTATAATTCACCCCCGACAGCTCAAATTCATCTAAATATTGCAACATTGTTATGAACAACCTCTCATCTTGATTTCCATTCAGTGAAATGAGGGCGTAATACAATAAGACAATGCATTACTTACTCGATTTCTCAATGTTCTCCGTATGAGTACAGAAAGAATTCACAGGGTATTCAGGTCCCAAACTGGTTACGAACTAGAGAAAGAAATCGTTTACGTATTTGTTCATGTTTGAATAAAATTTAACTCAAAAGTGTATTCTGTGCTTAAACTAGTATCTTCATCAGCCTAAAATGTCAAATCACTGCAGAGAATATCATCAGATGTTTGTTGAATGGAAATACCTTTCAAAGTCGGTTTGCTGTGTGCATTGTATTAACGCGAGTCAAGTAATATAACTACCAACACCTTTGTAGTGATGCCGAAAGCTCAGTCATTCAGTCAGTCAGAAATAATTCAACAAATTATTACACTAGGTGAAATATGCTGATATTTTCTTCTCTTGACTTACAAGTAGTATACACCAGTGCCTTAAACGCTGAGAAATCATAAAAAAGTTTCCCACCTCCTATTTTAGAGTGAAAAAATGATAGAAGTAGGGAATATGGACTATTGGATTTTGAACCAGTGGCTCGGTAGCAACGTGCTGGCCACGGATCCCAAAAGCACTGGGTTTGATCGCTTGTGGGACGGGGTCACGGATCTGTACTGCCCTGGAGTCCCATATCACGACGAAATATCTACCCAGTGGTCTCAGGTTTCCAATGTTTCTCCAATTCATTTCAGTCCATGATGAATACCAACCTGAAATGTAATCTGGAGCTTGAACATTTCATCTTGATAAATTGGAAGTGCATGATAGCTCACTTTCTGTGTGATACATTCGATTTTGCTCAGCTTGTGCTTCTCGTGGTGAGGTTTTGCTTCTGACAGTTTGAGCTCACTCTCATCAATATCTCTTAACATCAACTGTATGTAAACCATAAATTTAGTCTAAGAATGCAGTTAGGAGAAATACAAAACAAGTTATTAAAAATTCGATCATATTCTCCTGTTTAGATGTTGTTTCTGTCACCTATTTCGGAGGTAGCAGTTTACTTTCATGTAATTTAAAATGAAATTCAGAATTCAAACTTTGCAACAGGCGGAATATGTGTTACCAAATCCAGTGGACGATATTATTTAGATTCATGAGTTGAGGATTGTTTGGAATACTGAAATTACTTCAGTCCAAGTAATGTTTCATCCGTTTAAAAATGAATACAATAAACAGGTGAAAATACAGTGGCAAACTTACTACTTGTGTTGGACAGTAGTCTTGGAACGGATCTTCACCTCCAAAATATTTACCTTCTTGACCAGAACCGTATGGATCGGTTGCAAAGAAGCGATCTTCTACTGGAAGTGGCTGATCGTATATTAAAATATTGCACATCCCATAAGCGTATGGACCCATACAAGTTATTTTAGAATTATCACAGAATGGAGCGATTGTTTGGTTCCTTGAGGAGTAAAACAAATACAATTTAGTTTCACTAACATTTGATAAAATATAGTGCTTCGATTCGAGAATCATTTTATTGTCTTTGTACAGTTAAACTATTGTAATGAAAACATCTGTATAATTCCTAATCCACAATTCTGCAAGCAATTAAAGCGTCACAATTTGAAATAAGAAATTTAGTCGGGAAATGCAAACTTCCTTTCTTGAAAAATGATACAGTTATAATCGCCAGTTGAGAGACAGTCCAAATATTAGGACTTCACAGGGCGTTATTTTCAGAGGAAACATGCGAATTGTATCCACTTTCCAATACTGGCTAGATAAGATGAAAGTGCACTTTTCGACTTCATGATAACTCTTACTTGTAAGCAATAGATCGAGAATGATGTCATTGATTTTTATACTAAAGATTAAATTTCATATGTGAATACCTTTCGTTTCCAGAAGTGCTAACCACATACATTTGCTTATCAGGGTTTTGCAAACATAAGTCACTTTCTTTGCCATGTATTTCAAGATATGGTAAAATATATGAGACTTCAAGGGGATAGATAATTTTGTAGATCCAACCAATACTCTAACCAAGAATCAATTTCTTTATCTTTAAGTTTCGATAAAACATTTCCTACAATGAATGTGAATTCAGTCAATTCATCAAATCTATGTATATTTGTGAATTTAAAAGCATGAACAACCGAACTTCTTTCGAAATTCCGCTTTATTATATCTACTCATTTTTCGCAGGAAAGAGTTTATTCGTTCACCTGTTCCCAAAACACGGTTAACAAACTAATCAAAACATTAAATCACTCACTTTCCTCTTTGAATTTCAGCGAATTCATAACAACTTTTCGTTGCAAAGTTGCATCCCAGATTTTTGCCATATGGCCACTCCATGGCCTTGCGATAGTTAACTTTATACCAACTAACGAAGCATACATTAAAAGTAATAAATTCAGTTTCAATACGAAGACAATATTTTCAACAATCACTGTAGTATTTTTCAATCATGAGTTGAACTGCCTAAAAAGTGTTTCCATCTTTAAAGACAACACAAAGGGACATCAAATCATATTTTATTATGATACGGTCCATTACGGATTAATAAAACAATAGGCTTTCGTTTTCCTGGCCACTTCTACTGAGCTTGACAAAACAATCGGTTTGATCATTACTTTGTGGTAGTGATGAAATTGAATTAAGTTCTTCTTTGAGCCTTATATTCTTGCCAGTTTGCCATCGTGTGGCATGTTTTGGATTTACTGTTGTTTATTGTAAAGTATGTCAGAAAGGAGTTCAACGGAGACCTTTCTATGAATCATATGCAGTTCTCAGCTCTCACATGTACCTTCACACTCATAATCACCCCTATACATTTGTATAAATTTGCCAATGGAGGGATATTTTCAGAGTCAGTGGGTTTCGTTTGTATCATTTGGAGTAGAAAAGTGGCAAGTTCAAAGCAGCATGCGCTGAACGATTAGAGGTAACTAGGTTGAGTACCTAAACTCAAGAGTGGTCGTTGTTTGTACTTCGGGTGAGTTGCACTCATTGTATCATTTAGCGAAATTTTAATGGATGCTCTTGTGTAGAATGTCATTATCGCACCAAATATCTTTTTGAGTCAAGTAATTATCACAATGCAATCTCAAACGAGAGATATACGACTGAAGAGTAGACCTTCTCAGGTCATTGATACGTCTTGTTGTTTATTGTCAGAAGTAATCGTATTTACTCGATTGCTTCATACAAGCCAATATCCAGCAATGTTAGTTTAAACATTCAGTCTACAAGTCTCATGTTGAAGCTAGAAACTTAATGAGCAGAATTATATCACTGCTTATAATTCCCCGTTCATTGATCGAGCCGAGTTGACTGGCCACATTTGGTATACGGACTGACGCGAGGATCCCACGAATTTGCTCACAACTTCGTTCTGATAGTAACAATGGCTAGTGGTTAACAGTGGAATCGACGACAAGCGTCTCTTCCCATTCAAAACCCGTCAGTTGGACGCACCTGCCTAACAGTGAGTGACATTCCTATTAGTATTTGAATTCCGGGACCGACCACTTCACATACAGGAGTGCCAAGTGTCATCTTTTGAAAATGTCACTGACATCACTAAAAGATTAATACAGGATTTATCTTTAAGGTAGTATTCATCACAGATTGACGGCAGTTTGAGAACCGTTGAAAACCTAGAAGCACTGAACAATAAGCACAAAATTCAATGTTGTATATTACTCATTACTGGCATGCTCCTAGATGGATATGTCGAAGTTCTAATGACTGGCATTAACTCTCGGGGTCAACCAGTTGGAATTGAAGCGAATGCTAACTGAAGACCTTGGATGACGGTCTCACTACATCACGAATTGAAAAAAGAGAAAGCCGTGAACCACTGGATTCCTAACAAGCGGCTGAATGTTTAATACATCCACCATGAAACCTGAAATTCCCGAGTCCAATCCCTATCTGGGTCGTGGGTGCGTACGGCTGAGGAGTCGGATACTGGGACGGAACAGCTGTTCAGTGTTCTCACGTTTGTGATGGTCCCGCATCTCATGTCATTTTGTGATGAACACTAACTCAAGATGAAATTTCAACTTACCTCCAAATGTTTAATATTTATCATTATTAGGTGACAAATATTCACATCTCGGCAGCATCTGAGAACTGAAATGCCATCCTAAAATGATTACCATATTTGAATTACTCGCATAAATCAGAAGGTCATCGGACAGTTTCGTGTCGATGACATCACGATGAGAACGGGCACGAAATGCTTTGTACTAGCTTCGAAAACAATCTTAACTACTTGTCACTGACAACATCTGTGACAGGTCTCTTCAATTGCAGAAAGGGTAGCTGAGACTGTTCATAAAACTGATGTCACAGTTACTGCAGTGTCATTCCCTATTCACTAATTTTATCGTTATTTCCCGTACTTTTGCATACCCATCTGACCACTCCTAAATTCCTTAACCTTCATATGACAAGTTATGAAAACTAGCTCTGTCATTAGACTTCCTTAAAGACAAGATGCAAATATCCTCAGTGGCTTTAATAAACTAAGTCTCCTCAATCTTGTGTCAATATTCTAAAGACTACATACTATTTCACAATAGTCAACAGTTGATTATGCACAGCGTTTTGTTTCCCTATGAACAGAAATCAAACCTTTTATTCCTCACTTACTGAAGTGAAAACAATGATGGATGTCATCCACCCAGTGCTGATATGCTCTTTAATAATGGTCACTTTCAGCTGTGAAATATTCTGCTGAAGAAGCTGTGGTGGACACAACTAAATGCCCGTCAATTTCTACTTTAATCTTGCAAACATGCTGGGATTCTACTGAAATTTATGTTCATAATGATTAATATGGATTTCATGTTTAATTTGATCCAGGAGATTTGTGCCAACAATGCTTTGGATATTTACAATGTTGGATTTAGATTTAAAAGTGTAATAGTGATAATGAAGTAATCTTACCCTGAATCTTTAAAGAAGGCAAGAGTGACGTTAGATACTGCATAGTTTATTTGTATTCTTCCAGCCAATATTTCACCCTGAAATCCAAAGCAGGAAAGTCCAATTGGCATCGTTCAGGCGAACAATGTATATATACATACTTCTTATACATCACAACAATGAATTAGACCTGTATCCTGCAAATCCATTGATTCTCAGGCATTCTTCATATTACTCAAGCAATCAGTATTCATAGTCCTGAGACCAATAAATAAATCATACAGTGATCTATCAATGTGGTAGGTGTTTCAGTTATTGTACTGATTTAGTATCACACCACCAGTCGAACTAAACGTGACTCAACAAGAGTTTGAAATTGATTCTACACACCACTTGCACTGAAATGAAAATCTCCAGTTTTGGAAGTGATTAAGCATAAAACTAATCGCTTCACTGAGGTCTTTGTTTTACCAGCGACTGTGGATTTGCGATATTCGAGCCTGCTTCCAGTTGGAAATAGCAGATTGTTGTGGATTCCCAACAAAGTAACCCCATCTAATTTTGCAAATAATCAATTGACTTCCTCACAACCAGCTCGAATTAAACACTCTGAATGTCATAAATTGCTAAATGGGAGTGAAATACTGTGTTATAAAAGTTAACATCCAGATTCCGTTCTATGTGAATTCTTTTTCTTGTCAGCAAAATATATTGATTACTACGAGAGCATACCTCTTTGAAATGTTATGCCAAAACGATAATGCAGTATGATAATGAGTGATCAATTTGGTTATCATCAAACGACATTGCATATTTTCTGTGCTTGCTTGACACGGCGAAATGTGGTGAAGTATTAGTAAGTGAATGACTTTTCGATCACAGTTTATTTTTCACAATCAAATCAAGGTGCCGGAATCACTTCTTCAACTCTGCTCTTACTTGAGACACTTGCCACTGTCTGGTTTAAATTGTAACAGAATTCTTCCTGCATCCGTAGTCGATGTTTCATCATTACGATTGCACGTATTCTATATCAACTCAGTGAACAGTGATTCTAGTGTCGATCTCCTTGCTTAGCTTTATTTGATTTCAGAAATGTAAACCTGTGTCAATCTTTTGCATGATCATATGTTGTTTCACAGAAGCAGTCAGGTTTTTCTCTGAGCCAATTTCGTTACAAACAATAGGATTATAAAGAACAGGAAAATTTCTAACCTTACGAAATCTTACAGTTCATTCCTGAGGTGCAATGCAGTACAATGTATTAGAGTAGACATTGAGTGATATCAGTGTGATCGTATAACCTGCCAACTAGCTCTCATCGTTTTGCTGTTTCGTCTTCTGTGATCGTCAGGGTGGCAAAATTTTCCTTATACATAGGACCCACACTGAACCAAACGAATTGCTCATGGTAGGCATCGAGCAGATGAACAATGATTTGATGATCAACCTCCTTCTCCGACAACTTGTATTAGTTTTAGGAGTATTACTCCGTCCCAGATCATTCTGTGGTTGTAACACAGGTCATATGGCATACACAGTGGTGGCTGAATTACTACCTAGATCACGCCTGTCAGATGCTTGATATGCGGAATATATGTGGCATTCTTTCAAATCCATTTATAAGCCTCTGAATTGATAAACAAATTTTCAGCAATCAGCTTTTAGCCTTTCACCTATCTCAGTTGGTCTTCAGGATGATTGTTGCCTCACCCAATTGCTTGTCACTGCGTGCATTGCAACAGTCAAGCTATCCTTAAAACTTGCCTATGTTATTTACGTCCATCATTCCGGTTGTATTGGAGTTTATAGGTACAATCAGACTGACCAATCCAAATCGATCATTTCCCTATTTACTTGACTTACAATGCTTGTGGGATTATTGGTCAGTACATAACCCACATCCCACTCTCACTCCATTTTACACTTACGATATTTCACTACCTTTCATGTCTGAAATCAAAGTACTCTGGTGTTCTCGCTTCGATGAATAATGCAGTTAAGACCCTTGGATGACCGTTTATGCGTCTTCAAAGTTATTCTACAAAATTTTATGCATCACCATTTTGTCTAGCATCATGAGATTCTGATGTGGAATATTCTAGTAACACTTGCAATGACTAACTTCATTGCTCGAAAGGGCTCCACAGTTATATTCAACATTGCAACATGAAATGTATTCTTCTAAAGAAAGCACATTATTGAAGTTCAGGTAACCTACGTGAAATATTCTCCCTTCCCAATGAGATCCAAGTGGACTTTGATATTGGTTTTCCAAATCAGCTCCATTTAACGTCTTACATCCAAAGTGTGCTCTAGCGGCTCGCTAAAATTGACAACACTCTTATCATCATGAAATAAATAAAAGTCTGAGGCAATTCATGCATTATGTGAATGACCTAAAGATCCTCTTTAACCCATTTTTATCATCATTCCACATCTGCGCCATCAGACAGCAATATAATTATAGTTATAGCCATCAATATTATTGTTATTTCTATCACCCATTCTTCAAACTGAAATTTTCCCACAGATTGCAGTCTTCGAATACATTTTATATATACATGTATGTCAACGGTGTATAGCTCGAGAATAAATTCTATGAAGAGTCCTCTTCATTGGATTTCTTGTTTTTGATATTTTAACATGAATTGTGAATTTATCGAAACATTTCAGCCTTGTAGGACATTTGTTGATATGGTGGTAGTAATTGTTGATTTCATGGAGATCCGAAACAAAGGAAAACTCAGTGTCATCATTTTCGCGATGCCTGTATTGGATTACAATCTAACCGAAAATACTTTAGCACTGATTGCGATGTGAGGTATGTCTTCACTACGTTCCTGTATGCAAATTAATCATGACAACAATTATTTTGATGTACTGAATTGAACGAGTGAGTCGGAACAAATTTGTCGATACACAGAATCCATCAATAGGATAAAAATCAATGAATTTGACAAAACTAGTAATTTCAGGTAGTATTCATCAAGGCGAACCATGCATGGTTCTCCAACTGATATCATTTCGTGATGAATGCTACCTCAAAATTGAAACCTCTGTTAATCTGAAGAGTTAGAATTTGTTTGCTAGATTGCTCCAAACTGTATACAGTTGTGTGGATGTGCAGTTTAGATTTTCATGCTCATGAACAGTTTGAATCGCTAGACAAAACTTTCGGCTTTCCAGCCACGTTTGTATGCTACTTACACAAGACAATATAGCATTGTAAATGAAACTGAAAGTCATGAAGTAATTCCAACTCACCAACACCGCAGGAGTTACCATGGAACCGAATGTCTTGGTGAAGGTTCCCGCTACGCTCCTCCAACTTCTTGTGATCATTTTGACTGTATTCGTACTGTAAAATATGTTCACTTCATCAATATAACCAACCAAGTGAATATGTAAATGATTTAAAATGGCATATAGTAACAAATCTCTTCAGTACTAACAAATAACAGAAACCGTAATATGTTATTTATTGAAATTGGGTGCTCAAATGTATCTTCTTTATGGGAAAATAATTACTGAAACATTTCATAAAGACAGAGACATAACTCTTCCGGAAAAAGACTTATATCTCCTCTTCACAATCACACAGCCTGTTCTTCAATTATTTCACAACATCAGCTTTTGGCAAAAGAAAAACAATGGAAATTCCTTAGGTGTGCATGAAATCATTACTCTCGGTAATTCCAGCTAGACTTGACCCTTAAAATCAGAGGCAAGAATCACCTTTGTCTGCTTAGTGTGAAAGCATGTGACTACGTCTTAAAAGCAACAAGCTGTATGTGCCTTGTCAAATGAATGTTGTGCGTGTAAAATCCAAACAACGAAAACCTGCCCTCACTCTCACTACACAAATCATCAAACCACTTTAAATAAGATTCAGTCAATGAACATCACTAATATTCTAACAGGTTCTTATTTTTCAAGAACAATCTCATCATCTGGAAACTAAAAGTTCGGGATGCGAATTGTTGAACTAGGTTTTCCAGTAAACGAGTGATATTTCCACATGATTTTCCCTAGTGAAGTCAACAAAATATTCAAGCAGAGTTATGCGCACATTACGAGCGTTCCTAAACCCAAAATCCTACTGCACGTCTAGCGTCAAAACTGGTTAACAACACATTCAACATGTAAACAAGAACAAGACAAAGAAAGCTAGTTAACAAGTTCTTCGGTTACCAGCCGGTCCTAAGCTCGTATAAAGAGGAAAGGTTGGGCATACGGCTAGCAACCCCACCCAGGAAAACCATTCTAATCGCTAAAGATACTTCAAACCACAAAGAAAATTTAAAACATAAAAACACACTTATTCCTTGCTGGAACCGGAGAGACGAAATGATGCCGGTTATTGAAGGCCTTCGGGAAGACAACTGGCCGATGTCTTCGCTTCTCTCTATGCAAGCGAAAGTAAGGATCTAGATATGGAATATCCGCACCATATTTGAAGCTGGCTGGCTGGCAGGGAGGCAAGGCTGCTCAGATTGCAAGCGAGATGAGAAGATGTAGCATAGAAGTGCCAGCCTAGGAATCTGCGAGGAATCTGCTAATGAAATGGAAGTGCACTCTGCAGAGTGAATAATCTACTCCGATATTGTCACCCAGATGACAACTACGAGCGCACTGAGTTTCTCAGTGGCTATCATGATGCCCCCAACAGCATCGAAGGCTCTCTCCCATACAGTGGGAACCAATCTCCTCCTCCCGCATCAGCATCATGACAGCAAGATGGATTCAACTCAAGAGGAAGGCAAGTCACAATCATACAATGCTACCTACCCTTTGCACCTACAAATAATGCAGACCAAGTGGAGAGGGAGAAAGTCCACAAACAACTGCAATCAGTACTGGACAAGACTCCAACACAGTTGGTGACATCGAAATCCATTCTAATGGGTGGGGTGACATGAATGCGAAACTGGAAGCCACAACACAGGAGGAGAACCGATCATGAGTCGAGAAGCACTCAGTGAAATGATGAGCGAAGATGGAGAACTATTTGCAGACTTATGCACATTCAGCAACTTGGTGATTGGAGGTAGTGTGTACAAACACGGGGATATTCACAAGGCAGCGACATGCACTTGATTTCACCATTCACCAGATGGACACACTACACCAAACATCACATCGACTTCATCTCAATGTGAAGAAAGTGGAGACACAGTCAGCCTACTGGACACAAGATCAGAGGAGGAAGTGGAGCAGATGTGGGTTCAGCCCACTCACCATCCAGTGCAAGGAAGCTACCTGCAAAATCAAGTTGAAAGCCTTGAGAGAAGCTGGTGATGATAGACCACAGTTGAAGTTGAACACTCAGAAGAGAAAGTG
This sequence comes from Heterobilharzia americana, assembly GCA_944470555.2. Classification (NCBI taxonomy): domain Eukaryota; kingdom Metazoa; phylum Platyhelminthes; class Trematoda; order Strigeidida; family Schistosomatidae; genus Heterobilharzia; species Heterobilharzia americana. Next base: position 21,837 of record CALYCZ020000348.1, on the reverse strand, counting down.
AACTGAAGGACGAAAGTACAGAGGATGAAACTACTTCACATGAGTCAGTCATCAGGACAGAGTGGGAGACATTGAGCAACATCCCTGAAGGATCGGACGTGAAAGAACACTGGAACTGTTTGAAAGAGATGTGGAAGGAGACATGCACAACCGTGTTAGGAAGGAAGAAGAAGCAAGACGAGACGAGACAAGGAATGGATCTCGAGGGACATATGGAAGCTGATAGAGCGGGGAGAGGAAGATGGTGATGGTGAAGCAGAAGATGAACCAGTGCAGTGCAGTGCAGGGATTAACGAAGAAAGAGGAACTCAGTACAACATATAAAACACTACACTGTAGAAAGGAGTGAAGAAGAGTGTGTGGAAAGTAAAAAGACACTTCTACGACACATTGGCAAGTGAAGCAGAACAGGCTGCAGGTAGGAGAGACGGAGTCCTGACAACATTACATCAAATAACCTGGTTACTATCTGCTAGGGAAGAGATGAACACCGATGAAACCAATGAGAGATAGCGAAGGGAACCCAGTTACCACCAAAGAGTAGGAACAAAGGAAACGATAGGCTGAACACTTCAAAACTCTTGAATCGACCACCACCTGCAACACGTCTAGAAATACCACCAGCGGCCCAGATACAGAACTATCAGTGAAGACAAGCCCTCCGACAAAACGCGATGTCATTTCGTGATGAATGCTACCTCAAAATTGAAACCTCTGTTAATCTGAAGAGTTAGAATTTGTTTGCTAGATTGCTCCAAACTGTATACAGTTGTGTGGATGTGCAGTTTAGATTTTCATGCTCATGAACAGTTTGAATCGCTAGACAAAACTTTCGGCTTTCCAGCCACGTTTGTATGCTACTTACACAAGACAATATAGCATTGTAAATGAAACTGAAAGTCATGAAGTAATTCCAACTCACCAACACCGCAGGAGTTACCATGGAACCGAATGTCTTGGTGAAGGTTCCCGCTACGCTCCTCCAACTTCTTGTGATCATTTTGACCGTATTCGTACTTAAAATATGTTCACTTTCTCATTATAAGCAACCAAGTGAATATGTAAATGATTTAAAATGGCATATAGTAACAAATCTCCTCAGTACTAACAAATAACAGAAACCATAATAAGTTATTTATTGAAACTATCTGCTCAAATCTACCTTCACTATCCGGAAATAATTAGTGTTACACTTGATATGGGCAGAGACGTAACTCTTCCGGGAAAAGATTCATAGCCTTTCATCGCTATTCACCCAACCTCTGCTTCAATTATCTGACACGTTTTGGTAAAAAAAGCTTAGTGTTGAATTTGTTGTCGCACAAATTCGAAGATGTACAGGCAAAAACCAACAAGTTGACAGAAGAGGCAGGGCAGCGAAGATGGGACTTCAAGTGAACGTGGAGAAGACAAAGGTGGTGACGATACTCAACAACAACAACAACAACAACATCCAGAACCAATCCCCATCAACGGGAGAAATGTAAAGGAAGTTGTCTCTTTCACCTACCTACCTAGCTAGCATCGTCTCAACTACAAGCGGCACAGACACAGATGAGGACGTCAAAGCCAGGACTGGGAAGGCAGCCAAACAGGCCTTCATTAATTGGAAATCATTGTGAACATCTACTGCACTACACTCAACTCAGCATAAAGCGTGAACAAGATCCGGGTTTTCAACACTGGTGTCAGTCAAGTCAGTGCTTCTATGTGATAGTTGAGAGACGTGTCGCGTTACGAAAGCATTTCCAACAAACTGCAGACATAGGTTATCAACAGCTGCCGCCCACGCTCACTCGATACTGAAGATTAGATCAGGTGGCCAGAAATGATAAGCAACAAGAAATTCACTCTGGCTGGCTGGCTGGCGACGAGCCAACCAACAATTTATCACCCAACAAATATGCAGAATAAAGTGTGGATGGACTGGATTGAGCATATATTGAGAAGACCGATTGCGGACATCACGCGACAGGCCATGGCGTCGAGTGGAATTCTAAAGGGGAAGCAAATAAGTGGGCGTCTGAGGCGAGGGTGACATGCAGGAAGTCGTAAGAGGAAGAAATGAAATGTTGTGGGCTGCCTTGGAGCCAGGTTCAAAAGACTGCATTGGGGAGAGTGAGATGGTTATGTACTCTTGAAGCCCTATGTTCAAGTAGGAACCCAAGAGGAAATATTATTAATAATAACTGCCAGCATTTGGATTCGGAATGTGTTACCTAACATTCGAATCTCATATAAAGTATTGCTTCGTCCTACCAATAGTTGATTTGACAATGAAACTATTTCAAGATCTTGTCATTCACTTTCTGAAGGTAAACCATGTCACCATTTCAAGTAGAATGAAGATCAGTTGTTGCGTGACTCAGTCACTGACTTACTACTGTGTTTTGAAGTGTGTTGAAGTAACATTTTGGCAAGCATATTAATTATTATTTTTTTATTGTCCCTTGGGGTCCTAATGGAACATAGGGCTTCAGTAGCACGTCTTCACTCCACTCTGTTCTCTGCAAACTTTTGAACCTGGTTCCACGACAGCCCAGAAACTCTTATTTATTCCTCGCACGATCTCCTACATGTTACACTCACCTCAGACGCCCAACTCGTCGCTTTCCATCGGGGTTCCACTCGAAGGCCTGGCCTGAAGCCTGACGTCCCTATTCAGGAACCCAAAGGACAAATAATAATAATCTTTTCATTTTATCTTACTTTGATGCTGGGATATCTGAATAAAAACTAATGTACTTTTTATTATGTTATCCAATTACGCAAAACAAAACCAATATACCTTATTCTAGGTCGAGAAAAATAGTAAGGCTTTAACATAAACTGAAACTGCATTCAAATATCCCACCTAGATTCACGATCACCTCACTCTGTCTTAACAACTCTTTGAGACACGTTTGATTTTATATTATTTTGGAAGTTGTAATAAGCAAACCAGTAGAAGGTGCATCTTCGTTGTTATTTATAGAATATAACTAATGGTATGCATTCCGTTGCAATGCACTTTATGATGTGCAGTAATATCATGCATAAGTGAATGCAATTTTCCCTCTGTGATACCACTCAGTTTAAAATATATTACCTTGGGAGGTAGTAGCCATACTTGTCCTTTTTTAGCGGCATCTTATCTTTACCTCTGGGAGTTCGAGGTTTCCCACTTGGATAACGCATGAAGGGGAAATTGTAAGCCGAAAATCCCTGCAACAGGAAAATACAATAGCATTGAACATGATAGAATTTTGAAAATAAAAAAGCGGGTTGATCTGAAGTTTAGAATTTCTATTGCAAAATGTGTTTTATTTGAACTTGCATTATGGAGTGTCGGCATCAATAAGATTAATGTTACAGTGATCTAGGGTTCGACATAATCGAAAAACGAGACAATCTTGATGATATGCTGTGATGAAAAACAAAGCTGAAGCAACAAAGAAACTTACGAGGGCATGGCCAATCTCATGAATGAGGACTCCCAGTGTATTTTTAACCCCAGGATATGTGATATCCATCTTACTTGAACACAAGTTGACGTATCCAATAACTGGTCTAAAATGCAAAGGAAATACTCGTAGCATCAGGACTTAATATTTTGCATTTGAAGAAACAAAGTTCCATCTTGTATTCCAAAATTTGTATTTGGGGTGCAGAGATTTGGCACACTGAATCTAGATGTATAAAGACTTTATCTTCGTACATGATGAAAAGCTCCATCTAATGCAAGCATCATTTTCATGCTCCTCCGTCGCTATGATTAATCCAACTTTGAATATCTATACATTCTTTATGATCTGATGAATATGAAGACGAATGTTAGCAAAGTGATAAATGGAAGCAGCATTGAGAAGACAGTTGACGTGAGGAAATCCATCTTTTCGTACTAATCCCACTTGACAAAATAGCCAAATGTGAAATTTCGCTACGTTACAACGTACTAGTTAAGTACTTATCTACAGTCAACTAATTACAATCTGAGGCTAATTTTGGTTGATGGCAGATTCGAAAATTGTTCATCGTTAAACTTGAACTTATGATCTCAACGGTACTCAACTGGAAGGCTGGTGATAGATAAAAAATAAAACGAGTTTAAGACTACCAAGGTAACACTAGTAAACTGTTTAAATAAAATGATATCAACGATTAACTTAGGATCAATGGATATATTGAGCTCTGGAGAATTATCACACATGTGTCTTCTGTGTATGCTTGAAGTGATTGCTTGTAACATTTCACTCGTATTTACAAATATATTTCAAATATATGTAATGACAAACCTATCAGTTTCGGGATCCATACTACACGATGATGCGAAAGCGGCTGCTCCACCTAAGCATGCTCCAGTGTCGGCTGCGTCAACCAATAGTACGTAACCGTTGGACGGTATACCAGTTCCATTGTCATAACGTCTATAAAAATCCTCATAGTACTTTAGGTAACATTCCTGTAAGGCAGAATATTCAAATTAATCAGTCACAACACAGATCTGTTGTTAGGACCTTCCTAAAATGTTCTTCGTTTATAATTTTGATAAAGAAAAATCCTTTTGAAGGTTGTGACAAATTGAGATTTTCAGAAAACAAATTCGATAAATCAATTAGACAGTGCCTTCACTCAAAATCAACAAATACAACGTAGTAGAAATCTAAAATCTAATATCAGATGTCAAGAAGTCATGAGCGAAATTCGACGCACCAGGAATGAAAGAAACGCATTTGCCTTCAAATGAATAACTTTCTAGTAGTGAAAATCAAATTAGTTTACGTGTTATCAATCCATGGAAAAACAATTTCAGCTAACAGCAGTTATGTGCACTTGAAATGTGAAAGTTTATAGGCAACCTTAGCAAAGGTCGAAATCACTAATTGGATTTCTCTGTTTCAGCTGGAAAGGCAGATTTTCATGAAACAGAGAAGTCTGATTGGTTACTTCACTTGTTTCTAGGGTGGTCGTTGAAGTCACTCCCTCCCAAATGATACTACAAAGGAATGAAGTGCGAGTCAAATCAAAGCAATCAGGTGGTATAACAACATGTAGAAACAACCTATGTTCTACTGAATTCAAAGGCACTTACTGAGGATTGTTTTGATGACGTACTGGTTTCGCCTTTAGAAAGCAATCTTCAGGCTGTGAATATAGTTTTTGTATCAAGACAATCTATTCTGCCGACTCCAGAACCTAAGCGCTAACCTTCTGTTTGTTGTTTACACATTGCCAACAGTGTGTGATGATAAGAATAAGATGCCTGCAGTGGCATTCTAGGTTGCTTAGGAAAGCGCCGAGTCGTACACTTACAAGGTATGAATGTGGAAAACAACCAAATAGTAAATTGAGAATGCATATATTTGGTACTAGGAAACATATCTATGAAGAATTGAGCTTGTCATGAATGAGAACTGAAGATTAACTGAATAAATATCTGAAATCGACTGTGGAGCTCTAACTGAGTTATTATGACCAAGCATATTTGGTGTTATGAACAATTTACATTAACTCGTTCTGTCATAGTTTTCTTCAATGTGCACTTTCTGCTCCACACTTTATGTCGCAGTAGTTACATGAAATGTATTGTCATGAGGCTTCTAAAATTTAGTTTGATGATTGTGCGATTGGATAACTCCACAGTATACCTTGTCATCTTGTTTCAAACAAGCGCCCCTAAACGTTCAGATGCCTCAAACCAGGACTTTTACTTCAGTTATTGTACTCTCACTGATAACAGTCTGATAGACTGCCTTCATTTTAAATCAAGTTACATACATGCATAGGATCCTTTCGACGAACATATTTGTATATGCACCTCATTCAGCTAATATTTGGTTTGATGGTTTGTTAACATATATTAAATCTTCATGATGAACTGCAGGGATAACTTTGCATTGGTAAAATGCAACACACTAATTTAAGTCGTTTCTTAAAATAGTCAATCACAACATAAGCGTCTCATTCTAAATTTTTATCAGTCATATTTGGACGCCACAAAGCGTCCATCTTTCATACTCCGATCACCACGTAAATTGATGTAGAGAGCGAAAAATATTTTTTTTCATTTATTAATCTGATGTTCATCCACTGGTATCGATTAACTTAGGAAACGGTATAATACTGATAGTAAAATTTCTATAATGTCTCCAAATCAATAACTTGATATCTTCGATTACTGGAGGCTAATCATCTGTATCTATATAAATGTGCTTTTATCTAACATCGTAGTAAGAAACTGTACATGCACACTTGACACGTACATCAGAAAAGCAATCATTACGCTTTAACATAAATCCACTTTGAAATCTCATGTACACACATAGATGACTCACTGCTGCATATTCATCCGGAACTTCTACGTGACCACACATGGCTTCGCGTTTGCATTCCGAGTTGTAACAGTAAACATAACCCTTTTTTCGTGTATATAGTGCCCACCATTTTTGCAGTTTCTTCGAATGAACATAAAAAATATTAAGCTAATAAACATCGATTTAATAATCAATCTTAACTTCGCCTTTCTAAAAGGAATCAATGTTAGAAAGATGTACTGGTACAAATTTGAGTTTCATTCGACTATTCTATCTACCACATCCGCTTAATTAATTCAGAGTCATCCAAACGAGAAGAAAAGGTAACAGTTTTCTCGGTAGAAATGTGATGCAAACTATGAAAGATTTGGAGAGAACACGATATTTACCTTTTCACAAGTTGTCTTCCACTTCCTGGAGTTCTGACTGTCAATGTCGTCTCCCAAAACCTCATCGCTTTTTGCATCAGCTTCTGTAAGAGACATTCAAATTAGAGAAACGCGATTACTGGAATGGAATAGAATGATATTAGTTTAATTTGACAGATTGAGTAGTTTATATAAATCTGCTTTTAAAAAAGTAGAATTCGGAAGACAAGTGAAGTAATAAAGAACCCTAAAACACTTTTCTATGTTGTGCTTGACAGTCGTAAACTATTACTTTATTCAGTCAACTGGTCCTACATTAACTAAATGCAAATTTCTCAGAAACTGAAAGTACAAAACCATTGATTCACACAATGCATGTTTAAAATATTGTCACTTTACCTTCAATTCACTTGCATGTGTTAAGTATTTGAAATTCAGAGTAAAATGGGGATAAAATTTCAGAGGTGTAGGCATCTTACTCCTTTTTTCAAGATAACCGAACTGTGCTTGTAGCGTATGATCCTAAACGTTAAACGAAAGCATGCAGTATGTTTTACCAGAGAAACTGAATCAGGATAACCACAGTTTACTTCACACTTCACAGTTTTCCATACTGTTAGGAACAACAGCAAGATAGTATTTGAGTTCATGAAGAAGTCAGTTAGGAATATGAATTGCTAACTGATGTCTTATATACATTTTGAAATTGCTATCCAGCCAATCACTCAGTTCATGGACAATCTTTTGACTTGTTTATGCTTCTTTAACTGTCAACAGTTTTAAAAATTGGAGATTTCGTCAAATGTGGGTGTGTGCTCTGTGATGTTTTGACATAGTATAATTTTCTGTTTTCATAAATGCTCTATCAATTAATTCATCCAACTAGCTGCAAAATCAGTTTTGCTGGCAACAAAAACAACGTCTTTCTTTGATTCAGATCTCAGTTATTACAGAGACCCAACAAGACAATTCAGATAACTCATCCAGTACATCACTTATCTCACTCCACTCCATACCCTAACCCATTCCTAGGTAAAATATGAAAGTCTTAAGAAATAATAAATGATTTATGCCACTTTATTATGCCACTTCCATTTTCGTCTAGATTATTTTGAAAGTGGTATGAAACAGCGAGAGCATATTGTCTGAGGGCAGCACACATCAACCGATGAAGACAAATCCCATAAACTTATCTCTCACAGCATGTTTGCAGTCTGGAGGTAGAATATAAAATAAAAGTAAAACACTTCAACGGAACTACCAGCGTTCAGATAAAACCCTGAAACTACAATGTCTTCTACCATCGATTTCAAAAATGCAGATATGCAGTGTCTATGGCACTCTCGTTATGAGTGAAAATCACAAGTCATGGATAACACCGAATTTTATAAAACTCTAAAACTTATCACGAGTACGTCAACCACTGGACTCCTTGAAGCAAGAAAGTTCTATAGACAGATATTGACATTTATGCAAAAGGTCAGTTCCCATCCAAAAATACAACCTAGTCAGGAGAACAAGTCACTTCCTAAAACGAAAAGGAGGCCAGTACACACAAAGTGACTAGGTGAATGAAATTCATGTTACTTCAACTCTTGTGACGAAACCTAGTGAAGATTCTTCATGCAGTACAAGTTACAACATAATGAGGAGTGGAGTCATCGTTCTGGAGAGTCTGAAAAATGATGAAAACTGCATTCTGGATTTCATGGCTAGCCACTTCAGGTTATCAGGATATCATGTCACACATCTGTCAAGGGACTCACTGTATTCACTTTCATGCAAACAGAAAGGAAAACTCTGAGTGTCTGAGGGAAACGTGGATTATGGAATAATTCAAGGAGTAGAAGAGTATATTTGACAACCAACTGCACTTTATAAGTAACGTTCTACATAAGCTTCTCTTGTCTGGCTTCTTTCACTCAGCATTTACTCAGTGAGAACCTTTGTTAGCTGCATAAAATTGGGACGGTAGGAAAGAAATAGTTGTATCGAAGCAAACGTATTAGGTCATGGGGAAATACGGAAGATGGTTGCAACGAAGAAAATGTCTTCTTCTCGACGAAGTCATTCTCCAAGCTTCACAGTCGGTAAATATTGAGCAGAAAGGAGGGAACATTATAGAGTAATTTCTTGCCAGAGATCATTGTAAGTTGCATGACAAAAGAAAGTTACTTCATGAGATAGTAAACGAGGTGACTACAAAATAAAAATGGTTACGTCATATTGGAATTATCTAGAGTGATCGATACACTAGGATGGTTATGGCAGGGAACGAGTTTATACCTGCTTCTTTTGAACGCATAATGATGGTTTGAACTTTTGAGTCGTTAGCGCTTCAGCTCTGACTAGATGCCTCAACTTCACTCCTTTCAAGCGGTGCAAAGTAGCAATTTGTGCAAGACTTTTGAAGGATATTGAAAGAAGACAAATTTCCTCGGTTCACTGAGTGTTCTGTTACAGATATGAAGATGTAACTTTGTTCTTCTCCTGTTCGTCAAGGTATGCAGTGTTCCCAAGCACGCTGCATATTCCAGCGCACACAGCCTTGAAAATTAATAAAGTGCCTGTTACAAGTGATCTTTTCGTAAAGAGTCCATGGAATAAACTCTCATCAGTCGCTTGAATTTGGAAATTAGGTTAGTGGCATTCTGGGTTTTATTCTTATTCTAGAGTGAATTTTGTAGTATGGCTAAGCCCTACTGTAAGTATGAGGCATGTTTTCGAGATTCTGATGTTCATTTGATAGAGTGAGTCGATTATTGGATTTTTAATTTACCTAATCCAAATAGATATTTAAAGCGGTTGATTTCAAATGGTCAACACTATTGGATGAGATCGGAAATAAATCATTCGTCTGATGCATCAAAGCTTTCAACTGGACGTTTGTGCAGAGATCATCAGCATTGGATGCTGTGTGGCAAAATTTTGGGTGGAGAAGTTATATCTGCATTCGAATGGAGGAAAGCAATATGTACAAATCATTGAATAACAGACACAGCCTGTTGTTTCAGACACATTCAGATTTATCTTCTATGCTGACCTATATTAAATTATTATTCTTCATTTTTTAACTTAGTTGGAAAAATCTGAATTGGTAATTTCAGCCAGACTTGACCCTTAAAATCAGAGGCAAGAATCACCTTTGTCTGCTTAGTGTGAAAGCATGTGACTACGTCTTAAAAGCAACAAGCTGTATGTGCCTTGTCAAATGAATGTTGTGCGTGTAAAATCCAAACAACGAAAACCTGCCCTCACTCTCACTACACAAATCATCAAACCACTTTAAATAAGATTCAGTCAATGAACATCACTAATATTCTAACAGGTACTTATTTTTCAAGAACAATCTCATCATCTGGAAACTAAAAGTTCGGGATGCGAATTGTTGAACTAGGTTTTCCAGTAAACGAGTGATATTTCCACATGATTTTCCCTTAGTGAAGTCAACAAAATATTCAAGCAGAGTTATGCGCACATTACGAGCGTTCCTAAACCCAAAATCCTACTGCACGTCTAGCGTCAAAACTGGTTAACAACATATTCAACATGTAAACAAGAACAAGACAAAGAAAGCTAGTTAACAAGTTCTTCTCTGCAGAGTGAATAATCTACTCCGATATTGTCACCCAGATGATAACTACGAGCGCACTGAGTTTCTCAGTGGCTATCATGATGCCCCCAACACACCGAAGGCTCTCTCTCATACAGTGGGAACCAATCTCCTCCTCCCGCATCAGCATCATGACAGCAAGATGGATTCAACTCAAGAGGAAGGCAAGTCACAATCATACAATGCTACGCTACCCTATGCACCTACAAATAATGCAGACCAAGTGGAGAGGGAGAAAGTCCACAAACAACTGCAATCAGTACTGGACAAGACTCCAACGCAGTTGGTGACATCGAAATCCATTCTAATGGGTGGGGTGACATGAATGCGAAACTGGAAGCCAACAACACAGGAGGAGAACCGATCATGAGTCGAGAAGCACTCAGTGAAATGATGAACGAAGATGGAGAACTATTTGCAGACTTATGCACATTCAACGATTTGGTGATTGGAGGTAGTGTGTACAAACACGGGGATATTCACAAGGCAGCGACATGCACTTGATTTCACCATTCACCAGATGGACACACTACACCAAACATCACATCGACTTCATCTCAATGTGAAGAAAGTGGAGACACAGTCAGCCTACTGGACACAAGATCAGAGGAGGAAGTGGAGCAGATGTGGGTTCAGCCCACTCACCATCCAGTACAAAGAAGCTACCCAAGCTATCATCTGGTATTACAATATGTGGAAACAACCCATGTTCTACTGAATTCAATGGCACTTGTTGAGGATTGTTTTGATGACGTACTGGTTTTGCCTTTAGAAAGCAATCTTCAGGCTGTGAATATAGTTTTTGAAATTGGTGCGGAGTTCTGGAAAGTGGATACAAATGATCTTCTCCAATTAAGCGTTTTCCATTGCTATGTGTCAGATTACCGTTCGTTTATTGCGTGAAGGGTAATTCTGTTTATTAAATTAACAAATGAATAAACATTTTATTCTCACATTAAATTCTGACATGAGATATGTCAGTTTACATGCATCAGCACATTGATATATGTTGGAAAATGTACAAGGTCTTACGGGAGCTGAATAATATGGGAAGGCTGTCAGTAAATTCAATTAAAAACATCACAACATTCCACAAGTTATGACACGAACAAGAAAATACCATTTTTGAGCATTTAAAGAGTGTTAAAGTTTAGATAGTTTTCAGTCATACTTAATTTTTTTACCAATGGTAGCATCAAGTTCATGCAAAATATTCCAAATTCCCGTTACAAGCAGTCGACATCCTTGATTCGTCTTCGCAACGCCTGGTCACTCTAGATAAACGTCTGTTTGACCATAAATTCTTATGCTTATAGCTGCGGAGACTGAAAGAATTCACAGTGACTATATGGGGGATCTGTGAGTTTCCATGTAATCCAAGTGAATATCTACTCAAGTGTTATTGTTCACAGCAATATAGATTTACACTATCAGAAGTTGATATTGTGGTGCAAAGGAATAAACATTTAAAGAACTGCAGACCAATGACAATGCGTTTTCACTGCTGTCCACGTTAACATGTGCGGCATTATCAAGGAGGTATACTCACAGTTTGATGAAGTACTAGAGATGTCTGTTGCATATCTTTGTTGTGAATATGTTCACTTTAAAGTTAATAGGTGAGTTGATCTCTTGGATTTTATTGTCTGTCCAGATTTCAGTCGCTATTATGACCGTCCACTAATTTAGGGATTGATTAATGTTCATACAGTGAGAGTCAAGTGAGTGAATTTTTTCTTACTTTTCTATTTTCTATTTCTTTATTCAACGTAAACTTTTCTCCTTTTCTTTCTCAAACAAAAATCTACCACCTAACACAATTAAAAATTCACTATGCAATATATGGTGCCAACCCAGAACACGTATTTCAGCCATTTATAGAATATTGAACTAGCTGTATATCTAGAAAGAGAAAAACACATCAAAACTACTAGTACAAAATAAAAACAATTTTTATACAAAACAGCATAATTGTAATACAACTGCAGTCTAGAAAAGGAAACATTTGAGACTGAATATACAGAAAGTGGTCTGAACGTTGCTCATAATGCACACGAACACGCAGATTTAATATGTGCTGTCCATAAACTATATTTCCATTACGTTCACTGCCACTGTCATTATTATTATTATTATAATTTGGTCAGTTTCAGTACTTTGCACTGTGATTGGAGACTATAAGACACATTTTCACATTTTGTTGGATATATAACGAAGAGGGAAACGCCAGTTCACTCATTTACATCAACAGTAACTTAACAAGTAGTGGTGGGTCGATAAGTAGTAGTAGTAGTAGTAGTAGTAGTAGTAGTAGTAGTAGTAGTAGTAGTAGTAGTAGTAGTAGTAATGATATTAGCGATGGTAACAAATGACACAGATTGCGTACTATCCAGTATTTCACCTGAAATAATCCAACATTATTCCATAGTTAGATAAATAAAACCACACACAGAAAAGAAATTGTTATTGATAACAGAGAGATTGATAATTTGCTTGTCTTAGACACAAAATACAACACAAAAGCCTAAGTCACACACATATAACAAAACGATTTAAATGTGAACATTGTAGGGAAAGGAAAAAGAAACGTAGGTGGATAGGGTGGTAGCTTTATATGACTGGTGTCTTTCTTCTCCTCAATGACTGAAGACAAAAATCATCATCATACTTCACTCGGAACACAATGAGGAACTTTCTTCGTCTGTTCTTTCCCATTGACAATCATAGTGTCGTCGAGTTTTCTTGGACTATACTGATTGACATTAGTGACATTGTTGATGGGTTCGACAAAACCATCCAGTGGCATATTACGTACCACACTTATCGGATAGATCTCCGCATCTTTCATTCCTTCTGGGTACTGAAACGCTGGTGGGACAGTATTTTCTGATACTAGTGGAGAAGATGGAACCGGCCTCTTCCAGTCACAAACTCAAGAATCCGGGATGACTTTCGTCGATATTATTCGATCTCGGTAGACCATTTGGAATATCGTGTGAATGATGTGACAAATAAGCATTATAATCATGATATAAATGAGATTTATGCATGATAGGTGGGCCATGGAAGTCGATTCTAACAAAACGTTTCTTGTAGACTGCAAACAAATTACAAACAATCTCTGCAGTCACTAAAACTCCAGCGTTCATAGACAGCATACGTAGTATAAAATGTCCATCTTGTCTCACAAATTCAGCCATAAATCGATCTATAGGAATAGATATTTCTGCATCATCACGGTCATAGAAATCGGCCATTTTTAAGAATCTTCATACAAAGTGTCACTGACGCTTTTTCAGTCCCATACGATGCAATCAAAGTGGTATACTTAGCATAGTCAATAGCATGGCTGAACCAAGAAAGAAGAATAAGAATATATAAATATTTTCATTCAAAATGTTGATTGGAAGGATTCATTGGGCGAAAAGTATATTACTAGCTCCAACATATTGAAGCGTCTGCCTACACATTCCAAGTCGAGGGAATACTTGTGTCTCCGACCATCGCTTTCCATGTATAATATCAGGGAGAACACACAGTCCAAATAACCAGTAGCCTTGACATGAATCAAAACGTAAGAAAAGGTACATCATTTGCTACCGACAAAGTCCAACGACGGAGTATACGATCTTGACTGCCAAATATGCGTAGACTAAGTTGTTCCTATGATGTTTACCTGGCGTAAAAGCCATTGAACGTAAAAAGGAAGCACCTAAACTGTCACCACTAAGGTATTCACGACGACCAAACAATAATAATTCCAGTGTTTTAGCAATATGTTCAACCTTTTTTGTCTTTTTTCACCATCTTTCTTTGTAACTGGGTTGGCTTGACGCATTACATTTTTTAAATCAGTTCCAGTGCGATTGAATGTGAATATACTCCAAATTATGCCTGGTAAATAATACAGGATAGCCTGTGAGCCAAGTACTACTGGAACCCATTGACAGTAATTCCAGTCTTGTAGTTTATGAGGTACAATTCCAGATGTAAAATTAATAGGCAGTGTGCCTTCAATCCAGCATAAATTTGCGGGATACGAATCTGCATTCACTCCACTGATTATCGATGGTGGACAGCACACCAATGTAGTCATGAAATACTGTCCTAATGTTACCAATTAATATAGGCGTAAAAGTTGGGCACTGTGGTAGAATTTGCTACCAATACAAACAACTCATATGAGGTGAAATAACTATAAAATTCAAATGTCGAAAGTGAGGTGATTACATTCATATGATTATGAGCAGTAATAATTTATGCTCTAAACGTCATCAAGCAAATAATACCAGATCACTGGGTATTATAAATCAAATAAACAAATCCAATATGAAACTAATGTGTATTGGAAAAGACCCCAACACAGTTGGTGACATCGAAATCCATTCTAATGGGTGGGGTGACATGAATGCGAAACTGGAAGCCAACAACACAGGAGGAGAACCGATCATGAGTCGAGAAGCACTCAGTGAAATGATGAACGAAGATGGAGAACTATTTGCAGACTTATGCACATTCAACGATTTGGTGACTAGAGGTAGTTTGTACAAACACGGGGATATTCACAAGGCAGCGACATGCACTTGATTTCACCATTCACCAGATGGACACACTACACCAAACATCACATCGACTTCATCTCAATGTGAAGAAAGTGGAGACACAGTCAGCCTACTGGACACAAGATCAGAGGAGGAAGTGGAGCAGATGTGGGTTCAGCCCACTCACCATCCAGTGCAAGGAAGCTACCTGCAAAATCAAGTTGAAAGCCTTGAGAGAAGCTGGTGATGATAGACCACAGTTGAAGTTGAACACTCAGAAGAGAAAGTGAACTGAAGGACGAAAGTACAGAGGATGAAACTACTTCACATGAGTCAGTCATCAGGACAGAGTGGGAGACATTGAGCAACATCCCTGAAGGATCGGACGTGAAAGAACACTGGAACTGTTTGAAAGAGATGTGGAAGGAGACATGCACAACCGTGTTAGGAAGGAAGAAGTAGCAAGACGAGACGAGACAAGGTATGGATCTCGAGGGACATATGGAAGCTGATAGAGTGGGGAGAGGAAGATGGTGATGGTGAAGTAGAAGATGAACCAGTGCAGTGCAGTGCAGTGCAGTGCAGAGCAGGGATTAACAAAGAAAGGAGGAACTCAGTACAACATATAAAACACTACACTGTAGAAAGGAGTGAAGAAGAGTGTGTGGAAAGTAAAAAGACACTTCTACGACACATTGGCAAGTGAAGCAGAACAGGCTGCAGGTAGGAGAGACGGAGTCCTGACAACATTACATCAAATAACCTGGTTACTATCTGCTAGGGAAGAGATGAACACCGATGAAACCAATGAGAGATAGCGAAGGGAACCCAGTTACCACCAAAGAGTAGGAACAAAGGAAACGATAGGCTGAACACTTCAGTAAACTCTTGAATCGACCACCACCTGCAACACGTCTAGAAATACCACCAGCGGCCCAGATACAGAACTATCAGTGAAGACAAGCCCTCCGACGAAACGCGATGTCCTGAACGCCATAAAGTCGCTGAAACCCGGGAAAGCAGCAGGTCTAGACGAAATTCCGCCGGAAACACTGAAAGCAGACGCAGAGATATCAGTGGTGGACATGCTCTCATCACTGTTGCGGAAGTTTTGGAAGGAAGAAAAGGCACCTGTCGATTGATTAGTAGAAGGGCTACCCTGTCATGCTCCCAAAGAAGGGTGACCTAAGTCTTCGAAGAACACAAACTGGTGCGGAATCATTCTCCTCTCCACCCACGACAAAATATTAGGCCACATTATCCTGGAGAGATAAAGGATTCTCTGGACTCAAAATTATGACTGGAATCTGCTGACTGGCTGGCTTCAGGAATAACAAATCATATGGGGACCACAATGTAACGACACACTACACAGGATCATAGAACAGAGCATAGAATGGAAGTCAACTGAATCATGCTACAACACCACGGTTTCAGTGCCACAAACCTCTACCAACCTCATTCAACAGCCACTACATGCTATATAATGCTACAGGCTGCATGCCGTGTGATTCACAGTGTGAAGCTAGTCAGTAATGCCCATGAAGTGAAGACAGGATTAAGACAAGGTTGCCGTCTACTATCACCGATTACCTTCCTGATTGTGGTCTACTCGACTGGACTCGACTGGATCACGCAAAAAATGTGGGGAGCGAGGAGAGACGCATGTGCTGTTTGACCGATGAAAAGACACTAGCAGATTTGGATTTCGCCAATACAGAATTATGTCCAATGTCTTGTCACGCAAACTTGAAGGTGTACAGGCGAAAACCAAAACGTTGGCAGGGGAGGTGAGGCAAGGCGAGGCTCGATAGCGAAGATGGGACTTCCTTCAGGTGAACGTAGAGAAGACAGAGGTGATGAAGATACCCACCAAATCACATCAACAGCAAGAAGCACCAATCACCATGAACGATAGAAATCTAAAGCATGTTGTCTCATTCACCTACCTAGGCAGAGCAGCATCCTTTCAACTACAGGTGGAGGCACAGATGAGAATGTCGAAGCCAGGATCGGAAAGGCGGCAAGACAGACATTCATTAACCTTAAATCAGTGTAAAGATCTACTGCACTTCACTCAGCATAAAGCTTGAACAAGATATGGATTTCCAACACTAATACTAATGTCAAGTCAGTGTTTCTACGTGATGGTTGAGAGACTTGACGCGTTACGAAAGCATTTCCAACAAACTACAGACATTCATCAACAACTGGCCACGCTCGATACTGAAGCTCAGATCAGGAGGCCAGAAAGAGTAAGCAATAAGGAACTCATTCTGGCTGGCTGGCTGGCAACGAACCAACCAAGAACCCATTAACCCAGAAATATGCAGAAGAAAGTGGAGATGGATCTGATTGGACACTGACTGAGAAGACCGATAGGAGTCATCATGCACCAGGTCAGTCCTGGCCTTCAAGTGGAAGCCAAATGAGAAACGATGAGTTCAGTGTCCGAGGGTGACATGGGGGAGATGGTGTGAGGAAGAAATGAAGGTTTCTGGACAGTACTGGAGCCAGGTTGAAAAGACTAGAGAGAAGAGAGTGCAATGGCGATGTGCTACTGAAGCCCTATGTTCCACTATGATCCCAAAGGACAAATAATAATAATCTTTTGATTTCTTCGGATACCGAGGTGTCATAAATTACACACTCAAAATGCAACATGAGCAACAAAATATTGGGATTCGTGAATAAACACTAATATACTTTTTATTATGTTATCCAATTACGCAAAACAAAACCAATATACCTTATTCTAGGTCGAGAAAAATAGTAAAGCTTCAACATAAACTGAAACTGCATTCAAATATCCCACCTAGATTCACGATCACCTCACTCTGTCTTAACAACTCTTTGAGACACGTTTGATTTTATATTATTTTGGAAGTTGCAATAAGCAAACCAGTAGAAGGTGCATCTTCGTTGTTATTTATAGAATATAACTAATGGTATGCATTCCGTTGCAATGCACTTTATGATGTGCAGTAATATCATGCATAAGTGAATGCAATTTTCCCTCTGTGATACCACTCAGTTTAAAATATATTACCTTGGGAGGTAGTAGCCATACTTGTCCTTTTTTAGCGGCATCTTATCTTTACCTCTGGGAGTTCGAGGTTTCCCACTTGGATAACGCATGAAGGGGAAATTGTAAGCCGAAAATCCCTGCAACAGGAAAATACAATAGCATTGAACATGATGGAATTTTGAAAATAAAAAAGCGGGTTGATCTGAAGTTTAGAATTTCTATTGCAAAATGTGTTTTATTTGAACTTGCATTATGGAGTGTCGGCATCAATAAGATTAATGTTACAGTGATCTAGGGTTCGACATAATCGAAAAACGAGACAATCTTGATGATATGCTGTGATGAAAAACAAAGCTGAAGCAACAAAGAAACTTACGAGGGCATGGCCAATCTCATGAATGAGGACTCCCAGTGTATTTTTAACCCCAGGATATGTGATATCCATCTTACTTGAACACAAGTTGACGTATCCAATAACTGGTCTAAAATGCAAAGGAAATACTCGTAGCATCAGGACTTAATATTTTGCATTTGAAGAAACAAAGTTCCATCTTGTATTCCAAAATTTGTATTTGGGGTGCAGAGATTTGGCACACTGAATCTAGATGTATAAAGACTTTATCTTCGTACATGATGAAAAGCTCCATCTAATGCAAGCATCATTTTCATGCTCCTCCGTCGCTATGATTAATCCAACTTTGAATATCTATACATTCTTTATGATCTGATGAATATGAAGACGAATGTTAGCAAAGTGATAAATGGAAGCAGCATTGAGAAGACAGTTGACGTGAGGAAATCCATCTTTTCGTACTAATCCCACTTGACAAAATAGCCAAATGTGAAATTTCGCTACGTTACAACGTACTAGTTAAGTACTTATCTACAGTCAACTAATTACAATCTGAGGCTAATTTTGGTTGATGGCAGATTCGAAAATTGTTCATCGTTAAACTTGAACTTATGATCTCAACGGTACTCAACTGGAAGGCTGGTGATAGATAAAAAATAAAACGAGTTTAAGACTACCAAGGTAACACTAGTAAACTGTTTAAATAAAATGATATCAACGATTAACTTAGGATCAATGGATATATTGAGCTCTGGAGAATTATCACACATGTGTCTTCTGTGTATGCTTGAAGTGATTGCTTGTAACATTTCACTCGTATTTACAAATATATTTCAAATATATGTAATGACAAACCTATCAGTTTCGGGATCCATACTACACGATGATGCGAAAGCGGCTGCTCCACCTAAGCATGCTCCAGTGTCGGCTGCGTCAACCAATAGTACGTAACCGTTGGACGGTATACCAGTTCCATTGTCATAACGTCTATAAAAATCCTCATAGTACTTTAGGTAACATTCCTGTAAGGCAGAATATTCAAATTAATCAGTCACAACACAGATCTGTTGTTAGGACCTTCCTAAAATGTTCTTCGTTTATAATTTTGATAAAGAAAAATCCTTTTGAAGGTTGTGACAAATTGAGATTTTCAGAAAACAAATTCGATAAATCAATTAGACAGTGCCTTCACTCAAAATCAACAAATACAACGTAGTAGAAATCTAAAATCTAATATCAGATGTCAAGAAGTCATGAGCGAAATTCGACGCACCAGGAATGAAAGAAACGCATTTGCCTTCAAATGAATAACTTTCTAGTAGTGAAAATCAAATTAGTTTACGTGTTATCAATCCATGGAAAAACAATTTCAGCTAACAGCAGTTATGTGCACTTGAAATGTGAAAGTTTATAGGCAACCTTAGCAAAGGTCGAAATCACTAATTGGATTTCTCTGTTTCAGCTGGAAAGGCAGATTTTCATGAAACAGAGAAGTCTGATTGGTTACTTCACTTGTTTCTAGGGTGGTCGTTGAAGTCACTCCCTCCCAAATGATACTACAAAGGAATGAAGTGCGAGTCAAATCAAAGCAATCAGGTGGTATAACAACATGTAGAAACAACCTATGTTCTACTGAATTCAAAGGCACTTACTGAGGATTGTTTTGATGACGTACTGGTTTCGCCTTTAGAAAGCAATCTTCAGGCTGTGAATATAGTTTTTGTATCAAGACAATCTATTCTGCCGACTCCAGAACCTAAGCGCTAACCTTCTGTTTGTTGTTTACACATTGCCAACAGTGTGTGATGATAAGAATAAGATGCCTGCAGTGGCATTCTAGGTTGCTTAGGAAAGCGCCGAGTCGTACACTTACAAGGTATGAATGTGGAAAACAACCAAATAGTAAATTGAGAATGCATATATTTTGGTACTAGGAAACATATCTATGAAGAATTGAGCTTGTCATGAATGAGAACTGAAGATTAACTGAATAAATATCTGAAATCGACTGTGGAGCTCTAACTGAGTTATTATGACCAAGCATATTTGGTGTTATGAACAATTTACATTAACTCGTTCTGTCATAGTTTTCTTCAATGTGCACTTTCTGCTCCACACTTTATGTCGCAGTAGTTACATGAAATGTATTGTCATGAGGCTTCTAAAATTTAGTTTGATGATTGTGCGATTGGATAACTCCACAGTATACCTTGTCATCTTGTTTCAAACAAGCGCCCCTAAACGTTCAGATGCCTCAAACCAGGACTTTTACTTCAGTTATTGTACTCTCACTGATAACAGTCTGATAGACTGCCTTCATTTTAAATCAAGTTACATACATGCATAGGATCCTTTCGACGAACATATTTGTATATGCACCTCATTCAGCTAATATTTGGTTTGATGGTTTGTTAACATATATTAAATCTTCATGATGAACTGCAGGGATAACTTTGCATTGGTAAAATGCAACACACTAATTTAAGTCGTTTCTTAAAATAGTCAATCACAACATAAGCGTCTCATTCTAAATTTTTATCAGTCATATTTGGACGCCACAAAGCGTCCATCTTTCATACTCCGATCACCACGTAAATTGATGTAGAGAGCGAAAAATATTTTTTTTCATTTATTAATCTGATGTTCATCCACTGGTATCGATTAACTTAGGAAACGGTATAATACTGATAGTAAAATTTCTATAATGTCTCCAAATCAATAACTTGATATCTTCGATTACTGGAGGCTAATCATCTGTATCTATATAAATGTGCTTTTATCTAACATCGTAGTAAGAAACTGTACATGCACACTTGACACGTACATCAGAAAAGCAATCATTACGCTTTAACATAAATCCACTTTGAAATCTCATGTACACACATAGATGACTCACTGCTGCATATTCATCCGGAACTTCTACGTGACCACACATGGCTTCGCGTTTGCATTCCGAGTTGTAACAGTAAACATAACCCTTTTTTTCGTGTATATAGTGCCCACCATTTTTGCAGTTTCTTCGAATGAACATAAAAAATATTAAGCTAATAAACATCGATTTAATAATCAATCTTAACTTCGCCTTTCTAAAAGGAATCAATGTTAGAAAGATGTACTGGTACAAATTTGAGTTTCATTCGACTATTCTATCTACCACATCCGCTTAATTAATTCAGAGTCATCCAAACGAGAAGAAAAGGTAACAGTTTTCTCGGTAGAAATGTGATGCAAACTATGAAAGATTTGGAGAGAACACGATATTTACCTTTTCACAAGTTGTCTTCCACTTCCTGGAGTTCTGACTGTCAATGTCGTCTCCCAAAACCTCATCGCTTTTTGCATCAGCTTCTGTAAGAGACATTCAAATTAGAGAAACGCGATTACTGGAATGGAATAGAATGATATTAGTTTAATTTGACAGATTGAGTAGTTTATATAAATCTGCTTTTAAAAAAGTAGAATTCGGAAGACAAGTGAAGTAATAAAGAACCCTAAAACACTTTTCTATGTTGTGCTTGACAGTCGTAAACTATTACTTTATTCAGTCAACTGGTCCTACATTAACTAAATGCAAATTTCTCAGAAACTGAAAGTACAAAACCATTGATTCACACAATGCATGTTTAAAATATTGTCACTTTA